>LR537678.1:350950-503915 GCA_900883565.2 Caenorhabditis panamensis | reverse complement strand
AATGCCGTGCGCTGATTGGTCGGCGCCGGGGCCTAGAAAATCGGCCGTGCTGCGAAAAACACGCCGTGAGTTAGGAATACGACACTCCGAAATAACGCGCGCACGTTGTTTAGCGCGAGACAATCGCTTCAAATTTTGATTGCAATTCTCGTTTCTCCGAACTTTTTTTGAGATTGCCAGCCCTAATTTCTGTCATTTTATTTCGTTTTAACTTGATTGAAATCTCTTAAATAATTCTGCCATCATTCAATAATTTAAATTTCTAGATAACGCCTAAAACTTCAAGAAATGAGCGACGCCAAGAAGAAAACCGCCGCCGAGCTGGCTGCTAAGAACCTAGCACAGCTACAAAAAATAGACATAGCTGCTAGCAAGATCCTTGATAAGGTAATATTGAAGTTTAATAGGAAGTTATCAAAATTTATCGTTTGCAGGTCCCATTCGCCGCTATATACCGGATCGATCCGGTCAAGAAGTCATGGGAGAAATCCGGTTGCGAGGGAACTCTATTCATCTACCAGAGAGCGGACCGTCCTTACTTCAGGTAATTTTTTAAAAATTAGTCAATGGGAATTCTTGATTTCCAGCTTCCTGATTGCCAACCGGAATGATCCATCGGATTTCATTGAGCCATTGACCATGAACCATGTTCTGCGCCACGACGGAAATTTCATCTTCTTCTACAAGGATTTGGCATCAATTCAAGGATTGTGGTGTCATCATCAAGAGGACAGCAATCGAGTGTTCAATTTACTGCAAAAGTTGGTGGACAAATTGAAAGGAAGCTCGACAGAACAAGCTAGAGCTGCTGCTGCCGCCGCTAAGGCTTCCGCTCCGGTCGTGACCAATGCTCCTGCGCCAAGCTCATCTGCAACCCCATCAACAAACTCCAAGAGCATGGACCTTCTGGCAATGATCAAAACAGCTCAGCAGTCTTCTTCGCAACCACCTGCTCCCACCCAAGCGGCTCCAGTTCCATCTCCCGCTCCTGTTCCAATTCCTTTCCTGGCTAACCTGGTTGCACCAGAGAAGTCTGCGTCCCAAGAAACCTCACCACCATCTTCGAAGCCTTCCAACTCGCAAGCACCAGCAATAAACACGATGCCAGTTCTTCTACAAAAGCTGATGGTTCAAGAACAGCCACGGTCCATGCTCAAAGAACCTGGAACTGCCATGTCAGCTGATGAACTCGAGAAAGATCTGCTCAAATCTGCCAAGCCGCGTCATCATCTTTTCCAGGACTTTGCCAACTCCCCGTCTGCCATTTCGCTCGCCGCGATTTCAACTAAATCAGTACACGGGTCAGAAGGCGACGGAGACATTGATGTCGCTGAAGGCGAAGTCCTTGAACCTCTGGAAGCATCCTTCGTTGTCGGATCAGGATCAACTACCCCAGTGCTCAGCAAAGATCAGGTTAGATATATGACATTCATTTTTTTCATAAATCTGTTCGTATTTCAGTTCATCTCCGCGATCGCCCATCTAATGCAAACGGATGACGAGTTTGTCTCCCAGATCCACCGGGCCTACATCGACGCACTCAACCGCCGTCTCAACCTTGACTGATCAACCCATCTCTGACTCAACTACTCGAAAGCCAATTAATAGCATCGATCTGCCACCGAATCATGTAATTGTGATAAGTTGTTTCCCACTCACTGGCATCTTTCCCGTAATATCTGTTAATAATGTTCCCGAATGGGTCTTCCACACTTGCTGTCTTCTTATTCCTCTCATGATTCCTCTTTCTTGTCTACTTCTCTATCATAACATATGTTGTCTGTCATAGTTTACTCTCACAGATTCATTCTTTGTATTTTGCAAGGTGTCAACATTATTCCAATAAAGAACCAGATCGAATCCGGCGAGTTTCGTCAACTTCAGATTCTCGAATCTGTTGTTGAATTCGCAGACGAACCGAAACCCTCGGTCGCAGTTGATCAAGGGACAATACCCGAAGATGTTTCCGAACTTCATCCATCTTTTCCTGCAAGTGACTGATTCCTTCGTCGATGGTCAACTCATTCTGAAAGTTCAACTGATCTTCTGATGCTTCTCCGATCCTCACCCCTAGTGTCCAAAACTCAATGTTCTTCATGCAATTCAATGCCAACGTGATTGCCATTCTCTGATTCGATGACTTTCCCATTTCCACAAAGTCCAAAGTCTCCTCAAGTTGATCCAAAATCTCAACTACCAGGTTATAGATGATTTCGTGCAATTTCAGTATCAGATTTGCTTTTTTCTTAAAGTTGCATGTTGTTTTTGACATGTTTGCAAGCTCTCTGTGGTTCCTCACCATCATATTCACCCTAACCTTCTTCACAGATTCGTTGTCTTCATCTGCAGTTTCCAATGCATCTTTCTGAGACCACTACATTCAAATATAGACTCAGAAACTTCCAAGTAAACTCACGATTCCAACCAAATGACAAAAGAAGAACTCAATGTCAGTCCAGTTCCGAATAACCTCGAATATCTTGTCAATCACCACTCGATTCCTTTTCTCCATTTTGTGCAATTCCATCAATTCTTCCAGTCTCTCTATCATTCTCTGCCTCATCGCCTCCTTCTCTCCTTCCATTTTCTCTCGTTCCTTTCTGTATTCTTCTTCTTTTTCTCTTATTTTCTTTTCATTTGCCTGTTTTGTTTCTTCTGTTTTCCTCTCAATCTCTTCAATTTCCCTGTTTCGTTGTCCTTGCAACCTGAAAATCAAAAAGTTTGAGCGTAAAAAATATGGATTACTGTTTCATTTGTTGCCTCCTTCTCGCCATCTCAAACTGCTCACTACTTTGTTCCAATTTCTCCCTCAACACCGAACTCAATGCGTTGCTCCAGTCGACTCTGAAACAAATCTCGCACTCTCTAGAACGTCTTTTAAAGCATATGTTCTTACCTGCTCCTATCCATTCATGAACTTTCTGAAAGAGTTTGGATGATCAGTTTGTTTGAAAAGAAACTGCGAAATGTATTCAACTAGGGAAGACTACCCATAACACCAGGAAACGAAATAGATACACAATCAGCTTCATTGAATAACACTCAAGCTTCAGTAAGCGAAAGATGAGATTCCAGCGTAATGGTGGTGTGCAACAATCCATTGATGGCTCCGTTGCAAGCATCAACGGCGGCATCAGTTACTTTCCAGTCGATTGGTTGCTTTCTTTTCTAAAACGTAGAATGGACATTACAACATCAGGTTCAACTTACAATCGCCTGAATCACACCCTTCAACGCGAATTCGGTGGAGTTCAACTGTTCTCTCAGAGTGTTGAGACTTTGCTTCAAAATGAGCATTCAGGAATGTGTTGACACATAGTCTCTCTCACCTCCATAGTTTTGTAACATTCATCTGAGACCACACCTTTCAACTTCCCATAGTTCACCAAGGCAGTCAGCAGATCCTTTCTCATAATTTCCACCGTTCCCCTGAACTCCTGTACCCCGACCTGAAAGTTTTACTCAATCAATTTCACTCACATTATCATTTCCCTTACCAACACAACATCTTGATTTTCTTCAGTATTCTCATATCTGGTTCCCGTCTCAAACATCTCTTTCACATCTCTCCACTTTTCCTGAATTTCCAGGAGTTCTGTCAAGAATAACGACACTCTCTCCTGATTGTGCAACTTTTGCTGAGACAGCACATTGTCTCCGAACATCTTTGCCACAAGACTCTCTCTTTCCCTGTTCAATTGACGATCTTGTTCTAGGTTCTCTCTGAACTGTTCCTGGGTTTCCTTCCTCGATTTGTCTTCTTCTTTCTTGTTCTTCTTCTTCATTTCTTCCATCTTTCCTTCATTTTCCTCCACAACTCTTCTCGTTTCTTGCTCAAAACGTCTTCTCTCCCGATCCAAATCTTGCTCTTGTCCATGCATTCTCCTCATTTCCTTCCGGTGGTTCTCTTCCAAATCCTGTAGCAACATTTTAGTGATAACAGAGATGGAAGTAACTCACTTTCAGTTCCTCTTCTTGTCTCTTTCGAAGGCGATTTCTTTCTTCGAGACCAGAAAGGGCCAGTTGTGCAAGTTGAACAGCAAGATCCTTCTTGACGTCGTCAACACTCATTTTGAATAGAAGCTTCGGGGAAAAAGGAATTAGAAAACTCAAACAAAATGCAAGCAATCGAATGGAGTGTTATCACTTTTTTCTATTCCTCATAGCAAAATGAAGAAGAGAAAGAGAGACGCAAAGGGAGAAAGGAAATGGAATGGTTTACGAATAGCAATGTCCCAATGTTCAGGAAATGTGCAGAAGGATCATGTTAGAAACTTTATTCAACAAGATTACCAGAATCGAAACAACATTCAATTAGCAATTGCCTTGAAGCCCTGCTCCAGATACTTTGCAACAGTGATTGAAGGGCTCAGACTGATATGTTGAAGTTCTTGGACCGATTTCGCAATTGCATTCACTTCATTTTCCAGCTTTGTAGTGTCGGGAACCTTGTGATTCTTCTGCAAGACTCTTTTCACAATCGGAACTTTCCACTTCGACTTACCGCGCTTTGAATGAGAGCTTCCATGCAGGCAAATGGTTGACTGATCTTTTCCAAGATACCCAAGACCTCCTGAGCCTTGTCTTTCCCAACAAGATCTCTATTATCCTGAATGCCAACTACACACTTGCTCTGACAGTGTTCATTCATCTCCTGCTTCCTTTGCTTCATGTCAGAGAGAATCGTAGTGAGAACTTCAAATGCGCCTTTCGTTCTATCATCAATGTCCTTAATCAGAATCAGTGGCTCCATTTCCTCCATAACCATCAGCCAGAGTCTATTAATCTCGAAGAGCTGTGTGAGAATGTTCCGGATCACATCTTCCTCAGTCTTCACTCTCGCAATGTCCTTCTGACCCCTACTTATCTGTTCTTGCATGATCTCCAACTCCTCCATCCTCTTTCTGATCTCTTCCAGATGTTCTGCTTCACTCTTTTTCAGTTCTGCTTTCTTGGCATCTATTTCCTTTTTGTGCTTCACTTTCAGGATCTCCAGCTCTGTCTTTTCTTTCGTTTTTTGAAGTTTTCTGAAAACACGAAACATAGAAAGACGAAGCAAAAGAGGGTTGAAACCTACAGTTTCTCCTGACTTCGACTGTTCTCTTTCATCAAATTGTCAATTTGCTTCTCCAAATCTTGGATCTCCCTTCTGTACTCTTCTTCATTTCTCTGCAATATCACAAACAATGAAACCTATTCAACTTGAATACTGACCTCCATGCTTCTCCTGTGATCTTCGGCGTATCGCGTCAGTTCTTGTTGTTTTCGTCGTTTGAATTCATCCATTTCAACAACTTCCAAGACGACAGAATAGGAGGTAAACAACGAGAGACAGTCTAGTAGTTTTGTTGGCAATGTCTCTCTTTTCTCTTATCGCAACTTCAGACCCAGCAACACTGCAGCAGTCAACAACTCTCCTTCCTCTCACTTGCTCAGTCCTATTTCATGTTTCCATCCAAGCAAAAAGAGAATTGAAATCAATAAAACATTTTATAGAACTAATCGGTTCAGTATAAAAGAAGAATCATCACCTAAAAGGAAAGACATGGAATACTCGTAAGAAATGAAGCAAGTAGTGGACTACATTTTGGACTCTTCGACTTCTCTACTCGACATGGACGACGTGTCATCGTACTCTTCCACGGGATACTCACGAGCTACCATATAGAGTACTGCTGCGATTCCAGAGGTGTAGACGAACATAATGTACACACCGATTAGTCTGAAATATGTGAATTGCGATCCAAAACAGTATATACACTTACCCAGTCATGACGTAGAAAAGAAGAGCATGTCTTTGAGCAAAAACGAGATACAGAAAAGAGAATATGGATAGTGTGACAATGGCGGCGACGATTTGTCGAGTGCTGAGAGGAACTGCTCGGTAGGCTGCCACTGAACACAGAACACGTATAGAATCGGAAAAAAAGAATGATACAACTTACAGTTGGCTTTCGACTCAACGGAATGCACCTTGGCAGACATAACGGTTTCGGGATCTCGAGACGGCTGGTCAGGTGAACGAGTCTGATCTCATTATCCGAGTCGGCCTAGCCCTTCTCCTGCAAAACGCGACGATTCAAAGAATTCTGGATGGCAAGCAGGGAGCGACGACACGGCGACCGGATTGCGGTACCTGCTTCTCTCCATCCCACACATTCTCTCGCTGCCCAAACCATTTTATCTGCTTGTATACGTAGCCGTACAAGCGGCTTTTGAGACATCCGATGGTATGGTGGAGTGGCGAGAGAGTGCGTGGGAGTGCGAGACGCCGAGTGCTAACAACGCGAATCCATTGATTTGATGTCCTTCGGTTTCCGAAGGAAAAGAAGGAAGGACAAGCAGCAAAAAATGACAACGAATGTGTTAGGAAGGTGGGAGAATGTGGTGGAAAGTGAACAGTCGGAACGGGTGGAGACAAAGAACGGCAAGGGGATGACTAGGTGGCAACTGGTAGTTGTGAGGTGCTTTTGAGAGGGAGAGAGACTGCTTCATTGCATCGACTGTAATTCGATGAAGACACTGAGGAAACGATTGTGGTTAATCAGGAGGGATGTCTCCTTTGTTTCAGGAAACGGGTTTCAGAATATGGCAGAAGGGAAGGCTGTTATGCATGAGTTTGAGAAAGCTATAGTTATGATTAGTTCTACAGTGTCACAGGTCTACCAGGATCATCCCGAATATTCTACAACAACATGAAAAAGCTACATATTCTGAAGAAAAGGAAGGTTGCGGAAGTGCCGAGGCACGGCATCATAACCGCCGCAAAACAGTGTCTGAGGAAAAGCCGAAAAGAGGCGAATAATAGCTGGGCGCCTTTCGTTCTCCTCCTTTTTCTCTCCTCTTCTCATTGTTCAGAAACTCGTTTCTCGAGTGACTGAATCCCTCTTGCGGCAAAGAAGGCGTTGATCCCGAGTATACTTCGAGGGAACCGTTCCACTTACTTGTATATAGTTGCCAAGCAATACAGACTACCTCGGGAAGTCGAAAAGCAGAGAGGAAAGAAGAACTGTGAAAAACGGAGCGATCGACGTGTGATATCTCGGAAACAGACCGGTTAGTCGTTGTCGGCTGTCGATTTTTGTCATGTTCGGAAACGAATCCAGACAAGCGCGACCGACGACCGCGGATGCAAAAAAGGGGAAAGAAACGGAAAAGCGAAACAATTCTGCGGGCGGTGAGTGACCGATAATCGGTCCGATGAATGACAACATTTGTCCGAAAACGGAGAAGAAGCGGGATTGGAACATACATGCGTAATGAGCGCAGATGGGGTCACCTGGAAGGGAAAAGGAAGAGATTAGGGAGGGAGGAAGAAGACATCATCAGGACGTCGTGGGGAGGAGTACTGTTTACCCGAAACATTTGAAAAGGGAAGGGTGCACTTGTGTTATTCGAAGGTTCTGGAAAATGGAGAGGGCATAACATCTTGCAGAATGTGTCATGGAATAGTGCTTTGCGCATGTTGCTCTGAAGATTTGGAGCCACATTGAGCATCTATCTTTCAACCCCTCCGTTCAATTTGATTGCACGGAAAGTTTCCCTCATTTGCTCTTTCCTGATAAAACTACACCAAATGCTCCAAATCGCATTATCTCCTGCTCAATATGACCATGTTTCTCATCAATCGGATTACTCAAAGTACACTCTGAACTGGTCACCACTGAACCCAATCATCGAAACGAGTCATCTCCGCCTCCAGGTCAAAAGATAATGAAATCCGTGACTCACTTCTCACTCGTTTTCTGCCTTCTTCTCCTTTATGTTCTTCATGTTTTTTTGTTTCCTCCCCACGAAATATCAATGAGTAATCGCCATCAGGCTATCTATCAGTGAACGGGGCAAAGATCACGAGACAGGAAAGAGAGGGAGAGACGCCGCGGGGAGCACTATTTAATCGGGTCGCGGCGCCTGGGAAACTCCACTGCACAATGGCCGAGGAGAAGCGGATCAGTGAGTTTCACAGTTTCTCAACTACTATTTCTAACTTGTTCGCTTTCAGAAGATGTGTTTGATGCTCATTCGAAGGTGAAGAAGGGCAAGTTGAGCCGATCGGAAGCGAAGAAAGCACTGGAGGAGCTGGATGTTGACACTGATTTCAGCGATGGATGGAAGAAACTTTCAGCAGGAGGGTTCATTGACTTCCCAGGTATGTTTTAGTATTGAAACTGTTTGAAAGATTGGGCTTTCAGGATTCCTAAAGCTTGCTGGGAAAAGTTCCGGTGATCTGAAGTCGTATTCTGGACATCACAGCGAGACGCATAAGAGTGAATCGAAGAAGAAGAAGGACAAGAAAACGTACGAGGAAGAGGAGGAGGAAGAGGTGAAGAAACCGAAGAAGGGGAAGAATCGGGAGAAGAAAAGAGCTGGAAACGAGGAAGAGGAGGAGGAGGAGGAAAAGACGGAGTCTGAATCGGACGATTCTAGTGATGAGGAGAAGAAGAAAAAGAAGAATAAGAAAAGCAAGGGATCTTCATCTGATTCTAGCAGCTCGGATTCTTCGGATTCTGACTCTTCCGATGATGACAAGAAGAAGAAAAAGAAGAATAAGAAAAAGAAGGGTTCATCGTCATCGTCGTCATCTTCGTCTTCGGACTCGGATTCGGATTCGGACTCGGATTCAGATGATGACAAGAAGAAAAAGAAGAAACAGAAGAAAAGCAAAAAGGATGAAAAGAAGAAGGAAAAGAAGGAGAAGAAGCTGAAGAAAAAGGATAAGAAAAACAAGAAGAACAAGGATCCCGCACCGGAATCCGACGATGAGGAGACAATTCAAAAGAGACGACGTCGAGTGAAGAAGACAGAGGAGCATGATGAGGAGAAGGAGAAGGAGGAACATCATGAGTCGCATGATGAGAACTTTGAATTTGAGAGACAACCACAAAAGGATGATCCGACGAGGAAGAAGAGGGATGAAAGCATTCTGGAAAAGGACAGAGAGATCGATGAGGAGCCGAAGAAGAAGGAACATGATCATGGTCACGATCATGGACACGGTGACAGTCATCATCATCACTGCTGTTGTGGATCCAAAGCGGTTGACCACGAGCACACTCATCATGAAGAGTTCTCGAAGACAGATACAGTTGTGAACAAGTATCATGATTGTGCCAAGTGCCAATACAAGTGTCCTATCTGTACCTAAACGTCTTTTTGTGTATAATGCTTCTGAAAACTGAACCTAATAAATGATATCTTCAACTTGTTCATTTTTTCTCCCGATTAACTCAATCTAGTAGTCCCCAGATCGTAGCGTTCCTTTCCCGAGGTGTCCCGTAAATCGACACAAACTGCACGCCTTGTGTGCATTCTGCCGTCATTTGTGACGCATGCACAGGCGACACCCGATTTTACGCCAAAACTACACGTGTTGCTAAAAGAGGCATTTCCAGACGGAGACCTCCATCTGACGCTCTATTTTCGGCAAAATGATTGAACTTTTCTCGATTTTCACTAAAGGAGGAGTTTGTTTATGGAGTTATCAAGTAAGCGGCTCATGAGATATCTTATCCTCATAGAAGTCAATTCAGGAAGGCGATTACAACTTCACGGACACTATCAACAATGAACTCATCAAAGGAACACTTATGCAAGAAAGAGGAAACACTGGACAGAAGAAAGTCGGGAACTATACTATGAAGTTCCAATTGGACAACGAGTACAATGTCATTTTCCTGGTACGTTTAATAGAAAACCGCAAGAAACCCAAAACAATGGCTTCCAGGTGATCTACCAAACTATCGTAAACCTCTCGTATGCTGACAAGCTTCTCAGTCTAGTTGTCGACAACTTCAGAGAGGAGTACTCTGACAATCTTCGAGACGAAACAGTGAGTATTCATCGGTTTTCGCTAACCATTGCTCCTGAATTTCAGGCTCTAACCACGTCACCGGCTGATCTCTACGTTGAATTCGACGACACTTTCCAAGATGTTCTCAGCCAAGCTGCAAGAAGCGCGAAGGCTTCTGAAAACACTGTCAAAAAGCCAAAAACCTTCCAAGAATCTGCTAAATCTCAGAAGACCATTGACTCGTTGATCGTCAGTCGTCCTGGACAGAAGAAAGACGATAAGCCTGGAAAACAACCGAAAGAAGCTGTAAAAGCCGCTCCATCGTCTCCGGGAGGTGCATCTTCGGATGAGTACACGTCGGCTTCTCCGCCAGGTTCTCCCAATGACGATTTCAACCGTAGAAGGGACGAGATTCTGAGAAAGAAGATGGGAGGGAACACTAAAAAGAAGTCGCCGGAAGAACCAGCACCGAAACCGAAAGGAAAACAAGCTAGAGTGTGGGCATTGAGCGGAAAAGCGAGTGATGTCGAGTCTCTTGACAGATCGAATCCGAAAGACGTGAGTGAGCCATCCAAAATGTAAACGAACAGTTGCCTAATTTAGAACGACGAGAACGCCGTCAGAGAAGAAGATAACAGATTCGTCGAGAGCATGAGAGATCAAATTGGTTCCCTCCGCGGAGATTTGAAGTCACTTCAAGAATCCGACGACGAAGAAGATGAGGAGGATAATGATCAACAGTATGTTCATTGCTTCCACTGCATGTTCAATCGTTACCTTTTCAGAGTTGTTAAACAGTCTGCCGGATGGTTCAGCATGATCAAAGGACTCGTCGGAGAGAAGAAGCTCAGCTCGGAAGACTTGATTCCACTTGTCGAGAAGATGCGCGACAATCTGATCAGTAAGATCCTCATCTGAGTCTTCGCACAACAAATCGGTTTTCAGTGAAAAATGTTGCTTCTGAGCCAGCCGAAAAGATCTGTCAGTCCGTTGTCAGCAAATTGGAGGGCAAAGTGGTCAACAACTTCTCAAGAGTTGCTCAAGAAGTGAAGACGGCCGTCAGAGAGTCCCTTGTGCAGCTTCTCACTCCGAAACATCGTGTCGACATCCTACGTGACGTTGTCGAAGCGAAACGCGACGGTCGTCCATATGTGATCGTCTTCTGTGGAGTCAACGGCGTTGGAAAGAGTACGAATCTGGCAAAGATCACGTTCTGGCTTACTGAGAACAAGCACAGAGTTCTGATTGCGGCAGGAGACACCTTCCGTGCTGGAGCAGTTGAACAGTTGAGAACTCACACACGTCATTTGAATGCACTGCATCCGCAATCCGTGCATCTGTACGAACAAGGATACGGAAAAGACGCTGCAGGTTTGGCTGCTGCTGCAATCAAGATTGCTGCCGAGCGTGACTTCGATGTTGTTTTGGTAGACACAGCTGGAAGAATGCAAGACAACGAGCCTCTGATGAGAGAGTTGGCCAAAGTAAGTTGTCTGCAAGTGAAATAATGACTAATACTCGTTCTTTCAGCTCATCCGAGTAAACGAGCCAGACTTGGTGCTTTTCGTGGGAGAGGCTCTCGTCGGAAACGAAGCCGTCGATCAACTTGTCAAATTCAATGAAGCACTCGCCAACCACGCCTCTCCAGGACAGAAACCACGACTTATCGATGGAATCGTCCTCACCAAGTTCGACACGATTGATGACAAAGTCGGAGCAGCTGTTTCGATGACATACATCACTGGTCAACCGATTGTGTTCGTTGGATGCGGTCAAACGTATGCTGATCTGAGGAACTTGAACGTCGGAGCTGTAGTCCACTCACTTCTCAACTAGTTCCAATTGCTCGATTGTATTCCATCAATTAATTTATTAGCATCTTACACTTGTTCACTGTTCCCATGTCGCATATCGCTAGTTCTTCGTCCCTTGTGAATCCAACTCGTCCACCTGTTTTCCCAATGTGCTCTCCTTTCTTCTCTGCTTTTCTTTCTTTCTTATTATTGCTTCTCTGTTTGTACATAAAAGTTCAACGCTGTGATTGCCAACTTCTTCGTTTTCGTTTTATTTTCGTTGTTCTAAAAACTTGTGATGCATGGGTTCATGGCTGTACGAAGATCTCGAGATTAGACGATAGAAAGCGGATGGAGTACCTGGATAAAACTGGCATCACATGAGAAACACAGTTGAATCAGGAAGCAAACACATTCTCGTTTATAGCTATGTATCAGTGTGAAGCGTATCGAATAATTAGGGACAGAAATGGATTGTCGTTCGCATGATAGGGTGTATGTCAAGTACAGCTGTTCTGGTCTACAGTAACTTTTCCAGTCGAGACCCTCGAAAGGAAGACGTCTATGTTCCTTCCCACCAAAACGAGAAATCCTGTGAAGGAATACAGAGCTTCGTTTGGATCTTGCTGTATTCCGTATTCGGTGTATTAGACGACTTCAATTTACACTAACCTGCCTTCTGAACTCCAGAATAAGCATCTTGCAAGATCTGACAGTCGATTCCTTCTACACAGCCAGTGTTCCTACTTGTTTTCCGGTTTCCCAGTGCTACAATTCTCGACAAAGAAAATGCTTTATGTTATCTCAATTCTACCACTGTTTTTGTTATCCCGAAACACGTCTTTCACAGGTCCTGCTTGTCCGAGGAGCAGCCAACAACAACATGAACCTTGTGCGGATGCAGCTGGACCACATTTCCGAACATCGCGACGTGGATGTTCGTGGAGATGATGTCGGGATCCACTGCTACAAGTAAGTCTTTGCTTATGGTTAGGTATTCACAAACAATATTTGGTTTCAGTCAAGTGGGCTACCAGTTGTTTCTCAGTGCTGGAGAGATCCACATCAACCGCTTCCGACTCCCCATCACGATCATTGGCGGAGAAGAAGTCATGAACATTGGTTACAACGATGGTCTGGTTCTGGGTCCAGTAAGTGTTTGAATCCCTCACACGCGTTGCAGAACATCTTCAGAGAGTGGTGCTCCTTCGGAACGTGCCAGCATCGATCCCGGTTGTCGACGTGCGAAGGACTTTTGACCACATCGGTTTTATTACTGATGTGGTGGTTCTGCACGATCCCGGAAGACCAAGAAGAAGAACAGTTCGAGTGGCACTACGTTCCTACGAGTGAGTCATATCAATTCAATTCTCCAGATTACATTTGTTTTCAGCGCTCAACACGCCGCAAGAGTCCACAACGCTACGGTTTTTGTCGGGAGAAACCGCATCTTTTCCAAGATGATCCCAAACCAGACAAACTGGTTCAATGTGAGTTTTTCATCGAAAACATTTGAAAGCGAAAGATTGATTCACAGGCTGAAACTTCTTCGGTGATCCCTCACGAAGACCCACCGACGAGAGTGGCCACTCCCGTTATCAGCACGAGGATGTGACGGCCGAGGAGACCAACGCAACGCCGGAGCAGCCACCGCCAACACCGATTCCGACGTCACCAGAAGGTCGTCAACCACTGCCACCACCGTCGTCGACAGAAGAGCAGCCTACCCCTCCGATCTGTGAGCCGACCCCCTTCATGTAGCGGGATTGTACAGCCATCGTTGCCGAGAGATGCACCGAGCAGCTTGCCACTGAGAGAGGCTATACCACAAGACAAATCCTCTTCTTATTGTAAAGTGTTAGTGTGAGAGTATAAAGTACCATAAGATATCCAACAAATGTGTTTTATGATTCCATGCAACAGTTGAACCAGCAAGAATGGTCCGAATAACTGGATTGAACGTGAACTAGCTGCCCTGATTCACTTGGCAATGTATACTAATCGTGCGGAGGCTGAAACGCTTCATTTTTCACATCCTTCTCGCTCCATTGCCGTCAAGATGACCAACAACGCCGCCTACGATTACGAGATCGTACGGAAAAGTATAAATGAAATGAAAACTGAATTATTCAGACCGTTTTGGTGCAAGATGCCGCTGCCGTCGACCAGCCCGTTCTGCTTCTGTTCATGCTCCGTCAGATATCGGAGGTTTTGAAGATCCATCAAGAAGGACGGGACATTGTCGTAACCGTATACGAGTATGTTGTTCTGCCGATTTCAGTGTCAATGAGCATCTTATAGCGTAATGAATCGTGCCAAGTTCCTCGCCGCCAAATACTTGTTCATTAGCTATAACAAGTACTACATCATCGAGCGAAACGGGGAGAGAATGCCGCCCTACCGCCTTGATCCGACACTTCCTCGGCACTTCTTTCCGGTTCGGCTATCGAAAATGACTCTCAAACATCTTCCAATCTTCTAGACTGTCGTTCTCGTCGACAACCTCCCAGGCTGGATGCCTCTGCGGTGTATTCAACGAGCCCTCAGCCAAGTGACTATTTTTTGTCGCTTCCGGATTCTTGAAGAGCCGAACCAGAGCCAGCGAGGGACGGTTCGAGGTGCGATTGAGTTCTACTCGTAAGCTCAAACAGTCAAGGGGAGGTTCCAAATTATCCTTTCAGTAGAGAGGGGCGACCATGTTCGTCAACTCAACTGTCTTTTGTGGCAGAAGACTCGTGTGTTCCCGAATTTGCGACGATCCGTCTGGCATCTTCCCGGTGAGTTTCTGCTTATCGGAAACTCGAAATCTCTCAATTTGATGTTGCAGGTCCCAGAACTCCCCAGAAACCCCGATCGCGTTGCTCAAGAAGATTCAGATCAAGATGATTCGACCGATGAGACAGAGAGACAAGACACTACCGAATCCAACGCATAGTTCCCGTGAAGAACCGCACCGTCCCATACCCTCTTTGTCTCTTTATCAATTTCATCTCGTTTTCTGTGTTTGAATTTCTTGACGTAATGAATTTATGAGAAGCTTTATGTCAGTTTTCTCGTAGTTTGAGCATTGTTTGTAGTGCAACAATAGATGAGTCGATAAAAGACATTTGCGTGAAACTGTAACAGAAAACTCGATCGCACTAGAAACACGCCACGCTTGATGAAACTTCAAAAGCATTTCTTCCGATTCTTCCGAAAACAAGTTCCCCGACATCTAAGAATGATAGAGCGTCTTGAGTGGGAAAAATACTTCCCAACAAACTATGTAAGTACTCGCAAAACAAGAAAGCTACTCCGGTTCTTGTTCTCAGACTGTAAGGATCCTTGGAGGAGCCCACGTGAATCCGGACGAGGTTTTCCATTTGGCGGATGAGATGGTGGCGGGTGCAGGCGTTCGCTCGTGCGGGAATGATATGGTGTTCCATGTATATGAGTGAGCTACATTGGCAACATTGTCAACTTCATGTTTTCCTAAATTCTAGCGATGCCGACGTCCAAAAGATGAAGAACATCGGAGAGATCTACGTTGGAGGGCGATGTTTCCAGGTCGCAGGAGCAACGAATCGAAAGGTCTGGCAAAAACCCACCCACGAGACGGTATGAGCTGGGACATTTCCGATTGTGTATCCTTGTTTCAGGTTCATGTTCTTGTTTCCGGAATCCCGATCATTGCCACGTACGACGCTGTCAAAAAGATCTTCTGTTCCGTCTCTCCAGTCGTCCATTTGGAGTTCATTGAAGCTGCTTCCCAGGAACGCTTTAGACTGTCAAAACGGGCCGTTGTTGAGTTTCAGACGTGGGTTCCAACTGCTTTACGAATAACCAATCAAATTTTCAGCAGCCTGGGTGCCAGCAAGTTGGTGAACGCCCAAATCTACATTCGTCATTATCCGGTACTTGTGGAGTGGTTGTACTCCACAGACACACCTTCCCCAACTGCTCGAGACCATCTACTGTCCGTCGAATCGACTACACACAATGTTAGCGTTCTTTCATGTAGATAAACAATGTTGGGTTTTGCAGAATCTGGATGTTCCCGCCGCCGGTCGTGTTGATGAATTGGGTCAGGAACAGGAGGTTTTCACCGATGAGGAACAAGGTGAACCGTCCGACTCGTACGCATGATTCCCGGAGGAGAATGAACTTGTGTTTTTTGTCCCATTTTCATTTCACTTTTTGTATAATTTTGATAAGAATAAAGTTTTCTTAGTGAGGTTCACCCTCTTCTCCGTGTTACTTTTTTTGGATAGCGGAGCTGGTTTCAGAAAGAGCCATTGTCTTGTAGAGCTTGTCTTGGGGTCTTTTGCTCTCAGACAGATCGAACGTGGAATATAGAAACTTCCGACTTTTTTCTGCCGCATGTTTTGTCTTTGTTTTCTCTTTCTGGAACAGGCAATTCGAGAACACTTTCACTGAAAAGAAAGTAATAGTGAAAGAGCGTTGGCGTGACAAACCTTCTGTGCCTTGATTTTCGACAGGCACTTGATTGCCAACGCTCTCATTTCTTTGTCTTGGGTTTGTAGCAGTTCCCAGTCGTTGCGATATCCGCATGTCTCCATCCGGCGAACCTATTGTGAGGATCGAAAAGTTGGTGTCTCAAAGCAAGGGTGATTTTCAGATTGTTTTACTACAAGATGCCGGAGTCGGGGATGTGGAGATTGGTCTGCTTAGCTTTATGATAAGCAATGTGACAGATTTCTCGAAGATCGTACAGATGGACGGATATGCTGAAATCCATGTCGACGAGTGAGTTATTCGCAGAACACTGTAATGTAGAGAAGAACTGCAGCGAATCTAACCGTCAATCGCTCATCGAAGCCAGTGGATTGTGGATTAACAGAAGAAGATGTGTGATAGGTACCGCAGAACTCGATGAAGCTGATCTTCTGCCAGAAGTCTACTGTCCTCCGTCGGCGCCGGTAGATCTGGAGACACTGTTTTAATTTTCTAAACTAGTTTTTCAGATCTTTGTTGAAGTCAAGAACATTCCCATGGGGGTACCGATCCTACATGTTCGTCGTGCAATTGACTCTGTTGGTTTTGTCGTGAAAATCATAATGAAAGCAGACACCGGGCTTCCGACAATGACAGCCATCGTCGAGCTGTTTGAGTAAGAACAGACTGATACGATTGATTCATATCTTTGCTTTCAGCTCCACAGCAGCCGCTAGAGTGCATCGATCGAGAATCTTCATTGGGAAATGCCTCGTGGTCACCAAACTTCTGCCCGGCACAGATTTCGATAAGCGATCCGAGTGGACGTACTCGTTTGATATCCGCTCCCCAATTGAGAACCAACCGGCCGCCGTTAGCATTGATCAAGCGAGTCCGGAACAGGAGGTTCCCGCCAATCAGAATGATGACGAACCGTCTGAGTCGTACGCTTGATTCCCGAGAAGAACGGGCTCTCAATACTTGTGTGCCCTCTCCATGTTCTTATTTGTGCTTTTCATCTCTCTTTTTGCTTTTATCGGTTAGAATAAAGTTCCTTTTGTGCACCTCCTTGATCGAAGCGGCCCTTTTTTGCGCTCTGAATCTCCGTGTGCACATATCGTCTGTGCAAATTACTTTCTGAACGGATGGTTTCATCAAAAAATTTATTTATGGCACGCACAGAAGGTATCAGACCATTTCAAGAGAAGTAAAGTTTTATCAGCTACTAGTTTGGCCTTGTGTAGTCTTTTCAATCTGATCCTCAATTCCTCAACTGCGCGAATCCACCGAAGAAATGATCTTGATTTGTCTGTCACTTTCAAATCCAAACGTTCCATTGTTTTGCTTGACGTCTCGCAGAAGCTGAGTGTTTTCACCGTATCTTGATTACCAATAATTTCTACGAGTGTTAAAGACACCAAGTGATTCCCATGTGGTACTTGCCCTTCTTGCCGTTTCCTTGCACTCACCACATCGCTAACGGTTCTGAAACAATTTGCTTCATTACCACAAAGGCGATGTGTTCACTTACTTATTTGTGTAGCTCTTCCAAAGACTTGCAGTTTTCGGATTGCAACATGACTTGAGAACTCGGAGAATGAGAGACGAAGCAGCGAGTTCTGAATTGAGCCAGTCGATGATCACTCCGCAGTCATAGCTGATCAGATGCATCGCTTCGAGGAAAACGGCAACTGGGTGGAAGACGGAATCGGTTCTGGAAGTGAGAAGTTGAGATAGAGGGAGTAATTGGTATATTACTCACGGCAGAATCTCTTCGAGAGGCAACAGGATCAGCATGGTTGTTAGGAATCGTTCGTCGTTGTTCAGCAGCTTCTGAGCAAAACATTCGGCGGATTGATAATAGGTAGAGAAGGTAGTGAGTGTGGATGGTATCTCTGCAAGAAATGAAGAGTGATGTGACACAAAAGACAGGATTGATTACTTTCTCGTGAACATGATGCCAGTGTGGCATAGAGGATCCGTTCTCGGGCGTAACTCGGGCAGTCGGGAGAGTCTGAGGAACCGACGAATGTCTCACCATCTGCAAATTGGAACTTCTGAAGTTGTTTGGATGGGATTTGTTGATACAAAACTGTATACATTTCATGTTTTATGGGTCTCCCGATAGATCTAAGCCCCAGGTGTTTCAATCCGTATCTATTCCGACAATGATCATGATATCTGCGCCTCTCCTTACAATTTGTTTGACACTATAGGTTTTTGAACGTTATGCTGACTCTCATTCGGGCAAGTCTGCAGGCTAACACGAATATCCGTCATTCCCCTAGGCGCTCTCTCCATCTCTTTTAGATTCCATCGCCCCCTCACCAACTGCCTCCGATTAAACGGCGTCGTCTCTCGCATCTCGCGTCCAAAAGTGCCGTGCACTTGGTCTCTCTTTTGCAGCCCCAAAGTGCAGTGTTTCCTGGCCGACGAGACGCAGTTTGTTCTTCATTTCGTAACGTTTTCGAAACAAAACGAAAGGGGAAAAGGAGCCGAAAGGAGTGGGCAAATACGTGTCGGTTCCCTTTCCCTGTCGACATATTTTTGGAGCGGAAACAAGTGTTTGTTGACCCGATTTCCGAAAAATAGTAACGGGATGAACAGGGTTGTGTGGCAGCCAATGAGATACAGTAGTCGGCGATGATAGGATTACTAACCGACGGGAAAACCACGGCTTATCGTTGATTTGCATAATCTGTTGATGATTGAGAGGACGTTTTGAGCAGCGGGTGTAGGCTGAAATAAGCAGAATTTGAAGAACAAGTCATTGAGGAAATCGACCGATAACAGTCCGAAGTTGGAGTCTTGGTAGACCAGGAAAGCCAGTCGTTCCCATAGTCGAGAGCTGACATCGAAAGGATCTTTCCTTTGAAGAGCTGCGAGGATGTCGTCCATGTTCAGAGACTCTAGTGATTCTGCGCGCTGAGCTTCGATTAGCAAACTGAATGTGTCCGACATTCTGAACAGAAGCTCTTTTTGTGTCTTGGTGATGATTCAGGTAGTACCACTGTGAGATAACACTTTAGTTTTTGCAACAAGGGATTTTATTCAACTCGATGCGATCACGAAAATTTCAGAAGACGGTGAGAAGCCAGAACTCGTGAGTCGTCGAACGTCATTGAAACGACGACTACTCGTTCCGGGGGCATTTCGGGAGATTGGGGACGGAATATGATAGGACAAGGAACAAACGACGATAACAAGTAACAGCAACAATCGGGATTCCGCCTATTATGAGGGAAATTGGGGAGGGGGACAGAATGTATGAAATTAATAAGTTGACAATGTAACGGTTAAAATTGGAAAAGGTAGGTGAGGCGGTTTGTTGCTTAGGCTTCCTCGTCAGAGAAGTCGGATCCCTCATCATCTCCCTCTCCTGGGAAGTCGAACATGTCGTCGGCCTGGAGCTCTCCGGTGAAGAAGAGGACAGCGCGTGGGATGACAGTGTCACGGAGAGCTTGTCCGATTTCGTAGTCGAGCTCCAGGAACTCCTCGGCTTGCTCATCTTCCTCCTCCTCGTTGGTCTCGTCCTTGGACTTTGGTGGCTCGAAGAAGTTGAAGAAGCTGTCGGCCTTGACGGTCTTGGTCAGGAACTTTCCAGCGTTGGCTCCCTTCTTCTGCTTCTTCTTGACGGCCTTCTTGGTGACGTTCTTGCCGTCCTCCCACTCGATGGTGTCTCTGAATAAAAATACTTATTAACATGCTTGCAGGACCAAAATATCTACCCGATGGCACGAATGACGTGTGGTCCGTCGAACTGGAGTGGGCTCTCCGCATCTGGGTCGAATCCAAGAAGATAGGTCTTGGTGAGCACCTGGTTCTTGAAGTATGGGTTGGTGTCGAAGTGGAACTCGAGCTTGAATCCCTGAAATTCAATCTTGTTGTTGAGAAAGATTGAGCAAAAAACGAACAGCTGGGTCCTTGCTAGCAGACGTTGTGATGTCGGTGAGGTAGGAGAGGATTGGGAGATCGTGCTCTTCGATGGATTCAGCGAGCAGATCGTGCGTCTTGAGGGCCGTCAGCCAGAAATCCTTGACTCCCTTAGCACTTGGGTCAGCTTCGGTGTGCTTGTAGAGATCCTAAAAGTTGATGAAATAGAAAAATTTTGATAAACCCAGCAGACTACAGATATATGGAGGAAAAACTACTCACAGCAAGCTGAGTCTCGTCGAGTCCCTCAAGAATTGGAGCGTCACTGTCTTCCTTTGATGGCTCGACCTCTCCGGAGATGATCTTCTTTCTCTGTAATAAAAATTGTTTTATTTTTTGCTTTCAGGAACTGTATTTACCTCGTCGAAAACAGCCTTGAACTTGGTCTCGAACTCGATTTCCAGCTCGTGAACACGCTTGTAGAAGTCAGACTCGATCTGGAAAACAATATTCAGTTAGGCAACGACGACACTCCAATACCTGGATGCTCTTGCTCTGGAGCTTCTTCAGAGCGCAGACGCGTTGCTTCACGTTGAGCGGAAGTCCCTGGATCAACTCGAAGTTGGAGCTCAGGAGGCCGCATTCGAGATGATCGTGATCGTGACCGTGGTCGGACATTGTATTACCTGGAGAAAATTACAATTATGAAATTATTCAAATTCTGTAACTGTAGAAGACGGATGTAGGGGTTATTGAGATCGAATGGACGATTTTGAACAGGGAAAATACGAAAATTCTGAGCGAAAAGAGCGATTTTAGGTGTTTCAGAAGCGAAACAGCAGCACGTGCTGACTGAAATCATAGGACTCGACCCGAATTATTTCCCACCACCGACGAAACTCCGCCCACTGCATCTCTTCCCTGTGAGACCCGTGTTTAAAGGCGCATTGGCGGCCTGCCAAATCGATTTACGCAGAGCAATTTTTTGTTTTTTGAACAAATTCAATCATGTGCTTCGTTTGCATTTTTAGATAAGACTGAACGTTTTTTACTGCTTTTCATCATATTTAATCGATTATTTGCTTGAGTTTCATTATAAATTGAAAGAAAAATAAGTTCGGCTGCGTTTTCTCTCTGCTAGGAGCATCGATTACCCAAAAAACGTTGTGCGTTCTTTTGAGCAATTATCGCAACCTGTAGCCTACATCTTTCTAGCTTTGAAGTATTCATCTCTAACTTGCCGTCAGGCAGATTTACAATTTTACTTCTCTCTCTCTTTTCCCCTCCTTCTTCCTCGGTTTCCCAATCCATTCGAATATTACACTCAACTCCAGATGTTCCCGAGAGAAGAGTTCGCGTTCACTCTTTACTTCCGTTTTATTGCATTGAGTCCTCGATGTTTCCGTACATTCCGTCCTTGTTAAGTCTGTTTTTCAGCCCAAAATGTCGTCCACCGGACCATCAGAGAACACGCAAATCATGCAAGGAGTCGAGGTGCCGCCATTCAGAAATTTTCACGAATTTCTGCTGGAGACGGATCGATACGAAGTAAGTGTTTTCTACAAATAACTGAAGTGAATCTGTCCATTCCAGAGGCCGCCGTTCAATGATTTCAAGAAGTGGAACAACCGAATAATCTCGAACTTGCTCTACTTCCAAACGAACTACTTCGTCACTATCATCGCCCTGTTCCTTTTGCAAACACTTTACACCAGTCAAGACATTTTCATCGGACTCATCGCCATCGTTTCTGTGGTTGCTACTCTCATCCTCGCCGTTTCAACTGATAACAATATCAAAAAGGTAATCGCTGAATGACAGCTCCCGGACTGTGATGACAGGTCTCTGATAACAGAGTTACTGATACATGGATTGGTTTGAATGTGTGATACAATCAGACAAAGAAGATGCCAAAATAGAAATTTTTTGATTCAGATGCGCACGGACCATCCTCTCGTCACCCTCGGAGGCATCATTCTCGTCGCCTACTTCTTCATCTCCGTCTTCCAGTCCGTCCTCGTCGTCGCATTCGCGTAAGTCTTGCAAATGGAAAAAGCCGTCATAAGCCTGTTGCGGAAGTAGTTTGTTTCGTTGTGTTCGCTTAAACAGATCTACTCTGCAGCAAAGTTTGACACATGCGTCAAAATCCTGAATCTTATCTGCTAGAGGAGTCACTTTAGCTAATAGGCAAGTGCCGATCGAAGAGATATTCATCCCTTTTCCATTTTTCATGCATTGAAAGCTTTTGAAGAAAAAGTAAAGGTCAATTGAAACCAGGGAACAGCCACGAGCATAAATCAGCAGCTGTCCTCCGAGTCAACTCGAAAATTCAACTCATGGATTCATGAAATGTTCGCTCAACTTCTTTTTCTTTCAGATTGCTCTTCCCAGTGTTCCTTGTTCTCGTGCATGCCTCTCTTCGTCTCCGTGGTCTCGCCAACCGTGCCGCGAATGTCAAGGAGCAACTCGGCATCCGAACGACTGTCATGGGCCTATTGCTCAACAAAACAGGACTCAACGTCCAGATGTAAACGACCCTTTCTCAACAATTTGCCAACGAATTTGACGATAATATATGAACCCATTCTTGTGAGATAATTATTTATTGCCCAAACGCTTCCATGTTCCCGAAGAGGGCTTTAAGAATATGTATTGTACTGGTTTGTCTGCCATTTGAATAAAACCGCAAACAGAATGGAAATTCATTCGTAAAGAGAATAGGAAGGGAGGTTATCAGAAAACAGGCTAGAGAAGGTGCGAGGAACGGTCACTGATAGACGAATGGCAGTTGTTCCGGATCTGAAAATGAGAACTTTGAAGAGGAAGTGAAGGAATGCCTCGTACCGACGGATCGGATCTTCTTCTTGTTCAGAACTCGGTTCCGGAAGGGCTCGGTGAAGCGGACGTTGGATCCGACGAGACTGAGCAACGGGGATCGTTTGTTGATGATCTCGAACTGAAAGGAACATCGGATTAAACAAATGAAACATGCTACTCAGACAATTTACCTCATCAGGATCCTGGAACGAGTAGAGAAGTTGCTTCTCGAGTCCGAACAACGGCTGGCTGGCGACGAAGCCGAGCAGAACGAGGAGAAGCCAGGAGAGCACGACCGAAGAGTTCATTCTGAAAGTGGAGCAGTAGGGGAAGGGACATTATATAGCGGAGAAGGGGCGGGGCGAAGAGGGAATGCACGGAGCAGTGGTGTAAGCGGATTTCGAGGGGAAGTACAAATCGGGATAAGGCGGATTTCGGGCAGGATCGAGAGTTTCTGGAGGTGTATAGTGACGGAGAGAAGAACCAAGGAACCACGTGGGAAGGGAGGGGAGAGACGTCATGTTTCGGGGGATCGGGGTGTTGATTAGTTCCCAGATGTAAGGGGATTTCTGGTTGTTTCGTGTATTTCCAGACACGGAAACAAAACGGAACAGAATTTGGTAGACAACAGACAGGGCGGGGAAGAATACGATGCATTTCCCACGAGGGGCATCGTATCTGAGGATTTCAGATGGGAAGAGGCGGTCGTTGCGGAAGTGTACCAGACAGAATACTAATCGGTGAGCAGGAGAAAGAGCAAAAAGTCTTGACTTTGGGCTGGAACAATGGAAAAAACAATTGAGGAGGCGGTGTTCGGGGAAAAACAATGACGTTGCGATGGCACGTGGAATGACTTCTGGAAGTGGGTTACTGACGTAGGTGACTACAATATGGTTGGTTGATCTGGTCTTCTGGTCACTTCGACCACAAGCTCTCGGAGCACACCGATTACGACAGAGAACAATGGGCGAGAAAGAATGAAGGGGCGCGGGGAGAAAGGACCCTTTAGTTCCACATTAAAGTGTCCGGAGAGTCCGTTTTGAGATCTCAGTCATTTCATTTGGTTTTAAAACTGCCTTCAACGGGAAAAAGTAACATCAGAAATCATTTGGCTCGCGTCATTTATCTCCCGAAATGGCGGATTCCGAAGGTTTTACAGAAGAAGAGGAGATGGATCGAAAACCAGAGAGAACATTCGAGAGATTAGACTTTTGGGCTCTGAAGTCTCAATCGCTATGTTTAGAGCAGTGAAAGGATCCTCAAGCAGCATTTTCTAGATCAAGCACACGGTCTAAACTGTCCCCGAATAACCGGTGTTCATCAGGTGCTTTATGAAGAAAAGAAATGAAAGATGCTGGACTTCATAATACGAAGCATAGAGTACGTACCCGGACAGATGTAAATGAAGAGGAAGGCGCTGTTTTTGTAGAAGAGCCAATGCATATGAATGCGGGTGAAGACGTCAAGAAATGAACGAATGACTCGCGGATTCATGGAATATTACAAGACAGAGCAGGCCACCCACCCCACGCAGAACCGAGTCTAATGGGATTTGTTTGCACAATAAAGTGTTTTTCGTCGTCTCCACACCGGCACAAATTATAGAATACAACAGGGGGAATATCATACATCGACTACTGCTGCCCACACGGCTATACGAGTCAGAATCGGAGGAGGAGGCGGTGACGACGACGTGTCGAGAAGATTGAAATTTAGTATGCACGGCGACGAAGATTTCTTGAAACTGGGAAATTAGTGCAGTTGAGTGGATTCGAATCGAGACAATGTCAAGATTCAACGGAGCGATCTGAAAAGTGAATCACACATGAAAGATTCAGAGGAAAGGACAACCAAACTAGAGGGAAACGGAAGGAGGAGAGCTTAAAAAACAGGTTGTGGAAGAGACTGGTGCCCTTCTGGTTAATTGGATTCTGGGGGTGCCGTGCAAGTGCAATTCTTGGATTCATAACCAGATTATAGACGACGGAAGAGCTATTCGATTAGAGAAGAAGTACTGCAAGTGACAGGAAGAAGACCCGTTGGGGGTGGAGGACCGGTTCGGAGAAGGAACTCTAGGAGTTCGGGAACGGGTGATGTCATGCAAAGGGAGCTGTGATTTACAGTAATTACGGGTTGTCAGTTGTCAAGAAACGGCTTGTTGACTCCCATTCGGAAAGCTTGGCAGAGCTAAATAGGTGGAAGACTGAGGGACCATAACTGCATCATGTGCTCGCACGAAAATTGCATTTGCAGTTGAGCTGTCGTGATTGTGCGACGGACCGCGGGTGATGCGAGCACTTTGGAGAGGAAAACAGGCGATGACGTCATCCACTGACCACTCAATTACAGTGCAGTCCTCTTTCCTAACAGGCCCTCTTCTGATATGACGGAATCTAGAGATCATCCAGGAGGTAAGTGAGTAAGTAAGCAACGGAAACTGGTTGACCACGCTCAATTAGGCCAAATTTCGGAGGAAGAGGATGTCCTCTTTACAACCTATGTTAGCTGTTTTCTGGTTTTAGTGAGACCTATATAACCAGGAAGGTTCTTCTGATCACACGCTGCTTCCGATGATTCGTCTCACTTCATGCATCATCGTCGCTTCTGCTGGCTCAGTTGTCGGGGCACTCTGTTTCGCAGCTGCCCTCTTGATTGGAATAAATGAGTTTCACACAACGATTGTCGAGGATTTGGGCGACTTTCAAGTGAGTTTGATCTGTCGTTCTTTGAAAATTCTTCCAATGTTTTCAGGAATTCTTTGATGACGCGTGGAAAACAATGCAAGTGTCCGAAGGAGAAACGCTGAGAAAATTGGCGAGGAGAGACGTGATGCGGCCGAGGAAGCAGGCGGGATACGAGTTTGATGGAGGGCAGAGTGTGGCGCAGGGCTCACAGTCTTGCAGTAAGCATTCAAGAGTACTTTCTAAACCAGAAATCACTGTTTAGGTTGTGGAGAAATGGCTACTGGATGTCCTCCAGGACCACCTGGAACGCCAGGTGAAGACGGAGAAAAGGGAGGTTCAGGCGAGCCGGGAACAGATGGAATACCCGGAATGGATGCCATGCGGCAGGTTGCGATGGAATATTCTGGCGGGGAATGCATAAAGTGTCCCGCAGGAGCTCCTGGGCCGGCAGGACCCGATGGTCCTCCGGGATACGACGGACTTCCCGGACTTCCCGGGAAGGATGGAGATGGGCCAACACCCGGATTACCAGGACCTCCTGGACCTCCAGGACCACCGGGTATACCAGGAAGACAAGGTTATGACGGTAAAGATGGACCGCCTGGAGAGTTCGGACAACGATCTACTAACCTACCGGGACCACCGGGACCAACAGGACCTCCAGGACCTCCAGGGCCAGATGGAGAAGCTGGAGAAGACACTGAAGGAGAACCGGGAGACGAGGGACCAATGGGACCACCTGGAAACCCTGGAAAGCAGGGACCAAGTGGAACAAACGGATCATTGGGAGACAGTGGACAACCGGGAGAAGATGCGCAGTATTGCCCGTGCCCTCCGAGAACTCCGATCGGAGGGAGCAGCGACAAGAGCGATAACGGCGGCTATTTTTTCTTCAAATCCTAACCCTTTCTGCAGTTTTTCTTGTTTCTTGACTTCAGAAACCAATAAATTTAATGAAAGCACTTCTTCCAAAGCGGTTTTATCTGCAGAGATCGCTCTTCCACTTGGCTTATCTGTTGATGTGTGTTTGAGAAAACATCACAGATGGTCGGATTACAACTGATAAGCGCGCAGAACTTGTCAGATGACTGGTATGCTTCCACGAATGTCGTTACGCCTACAGATAATAAAGACAAGTTTGGGCAATTGATACGAGAAGTCCAGCTATATAAAGATCAGCGGGGACCAGCAATCACAGATTCTTCGGAATGTCACAAACTATTCTGGGAGTGGTGACTTCGGTCACGGCCGTCTCTGTTGTCGCTGCCATCTTCATCTCTGCTTCGCTTCTCATTGACATCAACAACTTTCACGAGGAGGTCAGTGGAGACTTGAACCAGTTCCGCGAGTACTATGATGATGCATGGAGGACGATGATGGTGAACGAGGGAATGCGTGGATTGGCTAGCCGTAAGGCCAGACAATCTGGATATACCTCCGGAGGAGAATCCAGTGGAGGAGGACAATGCAGTGAGTTGTTTTCAAAGATATCATTTCCCTAATGTATTGTTCACAGACTGCGGAGCCCAAGCTTCCGGATGCCCTGCTGGACCACCAGGAGCCGCCGGACAAGACGGAACTCCAGGAGAGCCAGGAACCCCAGGAGAAGATGGAGGAAACGGTATGCCAGGAGTCGCTCAGATGGCTATGGAGGCCAATGGAGGAGCCTGCATCAAGTGCCCAGCAGGACCACCAGGACCCCCAGGACCTGATGGGCCAGCTGGACCAGCAGGACCAGCCGGAAACGCCGGTGCTGATGGAGAGGGAGGTGGTGAGGCTCCAGCTGGACCACCGGGACCACCAGGACCACCAGGACCAGACGGAAAGCCAGGAGCAGCTGGATCCGATGGAGAGGCTGGAGCACCAGGAACTAAGACAACCAACTCCCCGGGACCAGCTGGACCAGACGGACCAGCAGGACCCCCAGGACCTGATGGAGAGGCTGGAGCTGGAAGCGGACCAGGACCAGCAGGACCAGCTGGAGAAGCAGGACCAGCAGGAAAAGACGGAGGACCAGGAGCCGATGGAGCACCGGGAGAGGCCGGAGCTGACGGAGCACCAGGAACTGATGCTGCTTACTGCCCATGCCCACCAAGATCTGCTGCTCTTGGAGCAGGAGGAGGTGCTGAACCAGCTGGAGCCGCCGCTGCTGAGCCTGCTGCTGCCGAGCCAGCTGCAGCTGAACCAGAAGTTGCCGGAGGTGGTGCAGAGCCAGCAGGAGCTGCTGCCGCCGAGCCAGCCGCTGCAGAGCCAGCTGCCGCTGACGCCGGAAAGCCAGAAGGAGCCGGAGGAGGATCGTACCCAGCTGGAGGAGCCGCAGAGCCACCAACCAGCGGAGCCGGAGGAGAAGCCGCACCAGCTTACCCAACTCACTAGACCTGAATATTTTAACTTATTTGTTTTTTCAATAAAAATTTCTGATTCCGAAGTATGTTTTGTGCTTGTATAGATGCAAGAGTAGATGCTGAACAGTTTATTCGGAAGCAACGTCAACTGACTACTTCTTCTTTCCCCATCCGAGAGGATTTCCATTATGAACGATGGTGTGGAGTGGGTTGGCGGCAGGGATGAAGTTGAAGAGTCCCGGTTCCTGGATCGGTTGAACTTGTGGGAAGAGAGACGGCTCAATGTTCCAGGCGGGGACGAATTGCTAGAGAAGCAGTGAACAAAGGAACTTCAGAAAGGAACTTACCGCCGAGACGGCAGCGAAGGCGAAGAGGACGATGAAGCAGGGAGAGAAGAAGTACATTGTCGAATGGATTCGATGTGGTTTCAGAGAGAAGGAGCCCGGGTTTTAAAGGAACAGTTACGACATCCCTCCGAATGTTTCATTGCAGCTTGGGGGGTTAGGGGTGATCTCTTCGGGGGTCAAGCGTCGTCGAAAACTCAACTTCGGAGATCAGTTCTTGTCTGCATTTCTTGATTCTGTTCAATTTCTGTTCTCTTGAAGTAAGCTAAATAGTTTATCATGAAGTTGTGGTAGTAATCATACAAGTTCACAGCGCTAGTCGCTCGGTTCGCAGAAACCGTTAACCGTAGAAACATCGAGAGAGAAAATGGAAGAGTAATCGACTAGTATTTACAAATTGAGAGAAGAATCCAGTCGTCTACTTTCTCTTGTTTCCGTTCATTCCTCCCATGATCATGACGAGTCGGATGAAGATGTTCAGGACGTCCATGTAGATCGACATTTGGCTGAAAAAAAGATACTTTGTCTTTGAAGACGAGCAAAAAGACAACACCCGGAAGGTGGAGTCGAACCACTGCGGCGCTAACCGCCTACAGATTTGAAGTCTGCACCACAGACCGCCATGGTTCATCCGGGCATTGTGTGTTGCATGCGGGTTGCTTATATAGGCGTGTTTACTCGAACACCCGACACCCCACGGGTTCCGACCACCGGCGTAGCGAGATACAACGAGAAATTAGTGAATGCGTGTTTGGTGGAGGGTAGAGAGAAGTGAGAGAAAAGAAAAGAAACTCACGCGTTGATCGGGTCGAAACTGCGAATTTCAGAGTATCCCTGGAACTGGCTCGGGTGAGGATGCATCTCGGCGCGCTTGATGAGTCGCTGAGTGTCGTAGAGAAGGAATGCGGAGAACAAGATGAGACCTCCGTAGATGACGACCGAAGCGAGACCTGTAAGTGGTAAATGGGAATGGATCGCTTGAATTGTTTTCTTACTGGCTCCAAGAGCAGATCCTGGTGGGAGGAAGAAGGTTCCGATGTTGGCCATGAACACGACTCCGAATCCCATGGCAAGAGGTCCCGACATCATGAGGAACTTCTCCGATGGGGCAGTGATGGCAGTCGCAGAGAGTCCTCCGACGATTCCGGCAGTGTACCAAGCAGCACGAGTGAGAATTGGGCCTCCCATGAAGCAAAGCGGGGCAAGAACGGCACCCATCACACCTGAAACGCCTTGTTTTGAAGTTCACTGCGTCGGAAACTAACCACAGTGAAGCGCCCAGGCGAGATGCTTGACGAGGGTGTTATCGTAATCGAGAGATCTGCACAGCATTCCGGATCCGATCATCACCGCCATAGTTCCGAAAAGTGACTGAAAAACTCGTTTACAATACAGTTTCATTGCCCATAAACTCACCATCAGTCCGTTTCCACCAACCATTCTCATGAGAGCTGCGTTTCGGGAAGCAGCGACGCCGCTGGCAGCGGTAAGAGCGATACTTCCAGCCAGGTAGGTGTAGGTGGTGCTGATTCGTTCACGAACGTATGCTGGCCAGAGACTGAAACATTGAATTGAGACTGGATCGAAGAAAATAATCACTTACGCGCTCTTCTGGAGAATGCTCTGCTCCTTGGAAACGAGTCCGTAGTACATGAGAGCGCCGACACCGAAGACAGATGCTCCAGCGAGAGCATAGGTTCCGTAGAGGAATGCTGAAAAATGTTTCAGATTTCGGGAACTCTAGCAAAAAAAACTCACGCTTTCCGGTAGTGGGTCCGAGGAGTCTTTCTTTGAGAGTTGGTCCACTGCGCACTCCGAATCCCTGAAATTCTTGTTGAACAGTTTGAATCACCCGCTCAGAAGATACTCACTTGATTCGACATTCTTGATCCGAAGCCAGTGCTGTTTCCTCCATATCTGGCAGACTTAGCAGCTGTGTTGGCGAAGCAGCGAACTCCTGAGGTGAAGGGCGCCATCTTCGGCACAGTCATGGTGAGACGAGACAGCATTTTGACTGAAAACAGGCTTGTTTGAGGAGGAAATAACAGAATGAAGTCGGGGAAGTTCAACGAACAACGGAAACTTGTCGCTCAAAAATAGGGGAGGCGTGTGAGAAATCACGTGGATGAGTGATGCAAGAGAGTCCAAGAAAGTGGTTGCGAAATTGGAACGTTCGAGAACGAATTCAAAAGTTTTTACCTATCATTATACTTCACTCTGTTCTAAATACTCGTAATAAACAACTTCTAAAATTTGAAGCAAACATACAATGTTAGTATCAAGATGACACTGACTTTTCTGCCCAGAACCAGCGATGGATAAACACTTATAATATAATGAGCAACTTATGTGTTCTTTATCAGTAACAACAGCTGAATTGTAATAGAGATTCAGAAATCAGCAGAACAAACTAATAAAAACCCGAAATAACTGAAGAAAACAGTGCTGTTTTGTGAAGAAAAGGTTAGTGTCGATTTACGGTGGCCTAGGTTTCGCAGTTGTTCGGCCGCGCTAGACTACGGTATTTGCATTTAGGAGCGTGTTTCGGAGTGTATGCGAAGTGTATGCGTCGAATTCATTCAGTTGAATTTTGAGCTGGCCTACACGTTTTTTTGCTTCTTTTCCGTAAAACTTACGCGTTTTTAACGATTTTTTCAGGATTTTTTTGGAAAATTATTAGCTTTCTCCAGTTATTCTTGTTGTTCACCGAATTTCTCATCGAATCCGCGTAAAATTTTGCCGTTACCCGCTGTTTCTACATTTTTTTTTAATTTTTCATTTTTTCCAGGTAATATGGGTGCATACAAGTATATGCAAGAAATCTGGCGCAAGAAGCAGTCAGATGCTCTTCGCTACCTGCTCCGTATCCGCACCTGGCATTACAGACAATTGTCTGCTGTCCACCGTGTGACCCGCCCAACTAGACCGGAGAAGGCCCGTCGTCTCGGATACCGCGCCAAGCAAGGTTGGTTTTTATTAAATTTTAAACTCTTATCAAACGTTGCCACAATGTCTGGGCAAGGTGCCTTGCACCCGCATGAGCAACCTAATCCATTGATGGCTATACTAAATTCATTGAATAATCCCTGTTGAGTTAGTCGAACTTTTCAGTTTCATATCATTGATACATTTAAATTTTATACGGACTAATTTGAAACTTTTTATTCGAGTTTCAATTTGTTCTTTCCAGGATTCGTCGTCTACCGCGTCCGTGTCCGCAGAGGAAACAGAAAGCGCCCGGTCGTCAAGGGACAAACCTACGGAAAGCCGAAGACCCATGGAGTCAACGAGCTCAAGAACGCCCGCTCCAAGCAGGCTGTTGCTGAGGTGAGCATCAGATTCTTTTAGGAAATTCATTTGTCGCTGCCACAGTGTCTGGGCAAAGTAGACTGTTATTCATAGTACTAACTTAATCCACTGATGGCTATAGAGAAGCATTGTGTAATCCCCGAACACCATGTGGTGTATCGGATTCATGACATTGCGACAAGTCAATACTAGTATTATCACATAGGAAGTTCCTGAAAATTTATTAATTCCATTATTTCAGGGACGTGCTGGACGTCGTCTCGGATCCCTCCGTGTCCTCAACTCCTACTGGGTTGCCGAGGATTCGACCTACAAGTTCTACGAGGTTATCCTGATCGATCCATTCCACAAGGCTATCCGCAGAAACCCGGACACCCAATGGATCACCAAGCCGGTTCACAAGCACCGTGAGCAGAGAGGACTCACCTCTGCTGGTCGCAAGTCCCGCGGACTCGGAAAGGGATGGCGCTTCTCTGCCACTCGCGGAGGATCCCAGGCCAAGAACTGGAAGAGAAAGAACACCGTTGTTTTCCACCGCAAGCGATAAATCTTCTAATATTTTATTTTGGACTGTTCCTTGTTCCCAAAATGAAATGGTTGTTTATATCCAAAGTGTTATCTGTACATTCTCGATATCCAGTTCAACATGTGATTCTAGTTCAATGATAAGAGCAATGAGTACCATCAGCGAAGGACCAGTTGCACGACTTCTCCGCGAGAAGTTGACAACTACCTTCCAGGTAACGGCATCGAGATGGTTCCTTCGTTCAGCATATTCATTTGTAGCCAAAGCACCTCGAAGTAGTTTGTGAGAGTCATCTGCACAATGTGCCGAAGGGGGCTGAGAAGCACTTCCGAGTGCAGGTTGTCAGCGACGCTTTCGAAGGGATCCGGGTCATCGAGGTGAGTAGAAAATTGAAATGTGTTCTGAAAGGAGCGAAGAGGTCGACAGATCAGTTCCATGAGTTGTCTCTGGTATCCTTTGCTCCTAATCCAATTCGCCCATTCAATAATCGCGTGATTAGTTGTTTATCAATGAATGCAAAATCTAATTTGCAGCGACACCGTCTCGTGAACACGTGCCTCGCCGAAGAACTCGTCTCGACGGTCCATGCTCTTCGAATCGACGCGATCCCAACGAGCAAGTGGCAAGGACAAGAGCAAGAGGACAGTCCGTCGTGCCGTGGAGGATTCGGGAAGTGAGCAGAATGAGCTGTAGATAATTGAAAGTGCAGAGAAATAAATAAATGCATTGTTTTATTCTCAAAAGTCATCAAAGGTATCGTTCTCGCGGAGACACGTCAGGATATCAAAACACGAAGAGCTATCAACAATTAGGGAGTGGGGAAGGAAGAAGAGAAGGTTCAGAGCATGATTTCCGACATGTTGAACGGGTTGAATCGTTGGAGTTCTTCACGAAGTTTGTCTGAAAATGTGGAGATGAAGATGTGTCAAGAACAGGATGGTTCTGTACCTAGTACTTCATCAGAAGTTTTCTGTCCAACTACAGTATGTTTTCTCTCGACAGTCTGATGCTGTGGAGCACGGAACGATTTGAAATATGGGTGACGAAGCAGGTCACGGGCGGTTTGACGACCTTCGAGGAGTTGGAAGAGGAGGGAACGGGCGTTGAAATCTGAAGAAAACAGGGGATGCACTTCGTTTGAATAATTCATTAACATACCAAGAAGGCCAGAGTCACTGCTGCCCTCGAGCACGACTCTCCAGTCAATGTCTTTGTGATTTCTGGACTTGGAGAACTTGAACATCTCCTCCTCGTTCATCAGGAAACGGGACACAATGGCACCGATTGAGAGCAGGTCATCTGGAAGAAGACTGACATTTGCGGACGACCCGAAATGTGGCTAAGTACCTCTGAATCTCTCTTCCAGGCACTCGGAAGAATCATCGCTTTTGCCATAGGAAGACAGACGAAGTTCTGCGTCAGTGTTCACGTAGATGGTGTTCAGAGTGAGATCCTGAATAGATACGTTGATTGCAGAGCATTAGACACCTTTGACTCACCCCGTGTGCAATTCCATTCTGATGCATCATGGCGACTGCGGCAAGAATCTGATGAGAGATCTTTGCGACGACAAAGTGGGTTAGTCTCTCCTCGACGATGTCACTGAGACGCCCATCCATCTGTTCTGAGACTGTGTACAGTGTGGAATCCACTTCATAGGCTTCGGAAATGGGGAGGATGTTGGGATGGGGGAGTAGGCGGCAGAGGATTATGTTGCGGTACTCTTTGCGAGCTGTCAGTGGGTCTTGAAGAGATATCTTCCGGATGGTGACATGCTCGGACTCGAGAAGATCCGTTGCAGAGCAGGAAGCGAAACTCGAGCGGGTGCTGGTTCCGGGGATCAGTTCGATGGCCTCGAAGCGTCTTGGTAGCAAGAATTCTTCTCCGGAAAGAGAGACTTGGTCAAAGAGTGACCAGGAGACTTTCTTGTTTGGAGAACGGGATGGAGAACTCGGGGAGCTGAAACTGAAAAGGGATGAAAACTATGAAAACAGTTAGGAGATGGCTTACTTCGCTCTAGAGATTTCAGAACCATCATCCGATGTCTTGGCAGGAGAGTGTTCGAGAGAATCCGGAATGGAAGACACCTCATCACTCGGGTTACGGTAGGGAGAGAGAGCGGCGAGACGAAGTTCCTCGGTGGTGGAAGAGGAGGATGGGGATGAAGAGCCGGGGAGACGGAGCCACAGTGGATTGCGACGGGGCATTCTGAAGGATGAGGACGGTAAAAGTGAGAAGGAAACTGAAGAGGAAGGGGAGGAGAGAAGAGAAGAAGTTGCAATGCATTTTACATGTCTTGTGACGGGTCGGGTTGCAGAATCAGAAGGAGAAGAAGAGAATGAAGAATGTTTTCGGGTCTGACCGGGTTATTTTGGGTCAGATAAGGAAGACCCGAATGCATTCTTGGGAAATGAGGCAAAAGAGAGAATGTGTCAGTTGCACTGGACGGTTTTCTGGATTATGAGGACGTCGGATGAGTAAGCGACATCTGGAGGAGAGAAAGACTGACCATTGGATTTCAACAACACGGAAGCGGACAGGAAATAGAAATGCAGCTGCGTGGGTTTGTTGGCATTTCAGACGATTCTCTGGATGCCAAGAAGCACGGAAAGGTTTACGTAGGTAACAAGTGGAATTCGCGATTGGAAACTCAAGAATTCATGGAGAAACTCGAAAAGTCGGAAAAAGGAAAGGAAAGAAGAAAAAACTTCAGTCACTTGGTTTCGCACCAAACAATGGGACGCAGTAAATCGAGGAAACGGAGGCAAATCTGACGTCAAAATGGAGGGCAAACGGGCAGCTCCGAAACGGAATCGACTTCTTCTATAAATAGGGTGGAGCCGCCGAAAAGAAGAAGAAGGATTGTTTGGGACGAATGGAGGGAGGATGCAAATGCACTAGTCTGTGGGAAAGGCAGATTATGGACGCGATGGGCAAGCTGTTCCTCGAAAGAGGCATTCAAAACAGGGTATAAATAGACGGGATGTGTTATGGCACGTCATTTGCTATCATCCGATTGGATTAGACACTGATACGACCCGGGGTTACTTGTCGTATCATCCGGCTGCTTGAAGAGCTCACGGAGCATTTGACGTGTGTGTGTTCAATTATGCAATTACAGAGAAAACGAGGAAGAGAGTGCGAAGAAGGGGAAGTGCGAGTGAAGCTGTGATTGACGTGGTAGCTCCTTCCGACTAGAACTGACGTGTTGGAAAGGGAAACTAGAAACAGGAAACCGGGTGAAAGTCAACACGAAGAAGGCACCGAATACCCTTTGCAAAGTAAACAGAAAGAAGGTTTAATGAAAATTGGAAGGGGAGAGGGCGTTACTGGTAAACAACACATTGACGTGATAACATGAGAGCCTTCTGAAACTTTATCCGATGTTGTGGGGGTGGAATGAAGGTGAGAAGCTTTCTGGACAAGGATTACGAAAGAGTTTCGAAGAGATTACAGTAATCCTGTTCGGATTCTGTTGTGAATGCCTTGAATACATTTCGAAATATTCACCATTCACCAAGTCTAATCTAATTCAATTAATCGCCTCGGATTAGACATCAATGGCTAATCGGAGCCCGCTTGTCTTCTTTTTATAAATATTTTCTTCGTTTTTCAGCTCATCTACTCCCGAAATAGTGTTCGTGTTTACTATCAGGAAGCCCTCCCACGGATTTTAACATTGGGGATCATGACGTGACTTTTGGAGGGTTTTGGAATGGACTGGAAGGCGGTGAATAATGTAAGGGAACGAACAAAACACAATGAGGGTTTGAATTTCAGAAGGAATATAATGATGAGCAGCCGAGAAGGACGGCGGGTGAATCATGAATCATCTGAGATGCAGAGACCAAGAAAAGAAGTAGGTGGGCATGACGTTGGGTTCTCTTGACACCGTCAGAGCAGGAGAGCTCATTTACATTTGGGAGGAGTTATGAGAGCACAAACATCTCAAAGGACAGTGTTGATTGTTGTGAGGAAAGGAAGGGAAGAGAACAGACGGATGGGTCTAGACATGGAAACAAACATCGTTAGATATAGACTCTGTCTGGCTAAATGAACAGAAAATGGAATGGGACGGACGGGGAGCAGATTGGATTGAGAGAGGAATGGAAAAGGGGACTGACTGACGGTTACATGTCAACTTGACGGGATCAGAGGACTCGATTCGACTAATCGGGCAGTCATGGCGGCACTCAAAGGACGTCGGTGCTCATTTTTGACGCCTAAAGTGGAATATTTTCCATTTTCTATTTCCATATTTCATATTTCAAATTTCAATAAACTGTTTGCCCTATTGGAACGAGAAAGAAAAACAAGATGAGAGAACGTTTTGACAAAGACTCCAAACAATTCAAAAGTCGGCCATGATCATACTGAGCCGCTTCTACTCGTCATGAGACCCATAGAAGTTTCATCATCCATCGGCACTTTCGAAATGGAAATTTGTCATGTATTGAACACGGATTTGGCTGATCCGAGTCCACGGATTAACCACTTTCTTTAGCCCTTTCTTTATCCTAATCTTCTACAAAAAACCGACGGACTAGCGACAGAATGACATCCGGGAAGTGCTCAATGACCTCACATACTCAGACTAAACACGGATCTAATTTGTGGTCATAAAAAGCACTCGGTTGCTCTTTTTCTCTCTCAAAAAAGACTCGAAGAGCCGGCGACGCGGAAGGAATAGAAGAGGAGAGAAATCAGGCAGATGGACTTAATGGGCGCTTCCGGAGATGTTTCCGTGTGTGAAGAAGGAGAAGAAAGAAAGCAGAAAGTGATCGGTTGGATCAGAAAACGGGACGGGGACGGCGGGAATCGAATCCAAATTGAATTGTCCTCGTTTTCCTCCAGCTGGCCGAATGAGTCAATTGGCATGGGAGGTGGGGGCGGACACGTGTTTGGAATACCAATGGTGGTGGCGGATCGGCCGGACGGTAACAACCAAATAGAAATCACGTCACTTCGAAGAAGAGCTTCTGGATGGATTTGCTCATTTCGAAACGGATCGACTCGCTCGGTACATAAGACGTTTCGAGCCGGGGAGGAGGGATCGAGGAGGATTACTTTCTGCAGAAGATCGAAGAGAAGACACGCCCTTTTGCAGTCTAATTGACACCGTTTGGGGAGAGAAAGTGCAAGAAAGTGGAAGGAATGGAGTGAAAGAGACTTCGAATGGACCGAAGAAGAAGGCACGCGGCGGTTTTTGATGTGAACCCGTGACTGGCTAAAACGGAATGGAGAGAGGAATCTGAGAGGATATGGAACAACAAAAAGTTGTACACACTCGTAAGTTGTACATATACACACTTGACACGAGGAATGAATTTGAGAATGAGCTGCAGGATGGAGCAGAAGTCGAAGTACGTAAACTGAGGAATCCGGGGAGATCTGCAAACGGATGCCGATGGAGGGAGGGGCGGGCAAGAAAGTTGCCAGGGAACAGGAAATGTTGACAGAATGCTTTGTGGGATTGTATTTCGAGACGAAACTTGGAAACTTGGGCAAAGTTTCGAACAAAACGGATAGAATATTTGGGAGGAAAGCAAACAATGCAGAAGCCAAAGTTCGTTCTGAAACACCGATGTGCACATCGAGTAAAACATCACATCACTGCGCACGCGGGGGGAAAACGGGGTTTCAGAATGTTACGCGTATCTTTCAGAATGTTTACGTACTCTATGACGAACTCATTTCAAAGGAGCAATGAGCGGCTTTGAACTTGGCCGTTTTTAGGTTAGGATAAACTAGTTTAGTTTGGTGGGTACGTCTTTTAACGAACCTTAGGTCTTCAAAGGTCCAGAAAAGTTTCTCGTAAACAGGTTCTAGTTCAAGCTCATAAAACGCTACTCCCTCGCCTGTTTTATAGGAGTTTGTTTCCGGATGTTCATCACAAAAAGTGCAAAAAGAGACCTCATTAACAAAACTCGTTGAAAACATAGAGTGGAACGGGTGAAACAAGGGCTGAAACATAGAGAAACACGTTGTTTGAACATTGGTGCGCTCTGTTGACTGGAAGCATAAAATGAGCGAGAGCACGTTTGATTTGGTTTCTGATTACGCAGGCGCGGCCTTTTAGTTTTGCATATTAATCATGGATCGAGTGGAAACGTGGAGAAAAGCAGAAGATTCGGATGGGGAGGAGCAGTTTGTTTGTTCGGTTTGATTGCAAATCTGGAGAGGAATGAGGATGGGAAGATGATGAGGAGGAGGTGACCAGAAAAACAAAACGAAGAAAGAGGAAGTGGGCAGAGGGAAGGAGAACCGAACAGTGAACACTCGGGGGAGAGACAGAACTGATTGGGAACGAGGAAGGAACGGAAATAACAACGAATCCAGGTAAGGACAGAGGAATGACAAAAGAAAAGGAAATGCCGGGAACTGATTGTTGAACTCAATGTCTGTGTTCTTTGTCATCTGGCCATTCAAACTTTGTTAATCTCAAGTGAATCTAGCTCATGGATCAACCTGACTAAATCAAGATTGAATCAAGAAAAGATAAAGAACGACAGAACAGTGAGAGAAGTGAGGATAGAGCACTCTTCTTTCGATGCGAATTGACAAGATCATAGCTCTCGGCGCATCTCCCCATAAAAGTTGACATCATTGCTGATGTTTGGCAGTTACACGCTTCTATTAGCACGACTCGAGACTCCTTTCATCCGGCTGCTCCCATCTAATTGGAACCATCAGTTTGCTGGCCGCAAAGTCACGAGACGGTGTCCTTTTGGAGGGACTGCCGGCTCTCCGGGATGAATAAACACGTCTTCAATTCCATTTCCTCTAATTATTCATCATTTGCAAAAGAAGGAACACGGAACTTTTATTCTTTTTTCCAGGGACGAGATCTTGGTTGCAACTCGCGATAAATGACTCGGTTTCTTCAGCCTTCGTAACCGAAATTTATGTATTTTCGTATGAGCAGTGGCTTGAGCAATTAGGGAATGCTAATGGGAGGAGGGGACTGGTTCGGAAATAGAACGGACACGATGGATAGAATTGAAATTGGGCGTTTTGCAACGAAAGATGGGACCAGATCAGAAAGCACAGGTCACGGCACTCTTCGCAGACTCTTTTATTGGTCTGTTTTTGTGGGAGAGGACGGATGAATAAAAGAATGATGAATGGATGAATATAGAGGGTGGGAGGCGAAAGGAAAGGAACAGAAAAGGAACAGAACACTCGAAATTGGTTTGGATCAGAGAACCACTGGACAATCGAGGAGGCCGGAAACGGCCGTGAAAAGTGATTGAAAAGGCGTGGTGAGAATTCAGAATTCACTAGAATTCACGGGAACTTGCTCTTTGAGACCTTCTCCTTCTATATAACCATTTGTCATTATCGTACACGCTATCGAGACTGCAAAAAACTTGTTTGCTCACTCAAACAGAATACAAGAGTAGATGGAGAAAATGGTAATGTACTTGGAGAACGGATTGGGTTTTCACTGCTATCAGTTTTCTCTTTGATTCTTGATCATTATCCCACAATCGGGTTGAACAGTGATCAATCGAGAAAACAAGGATTGCTCGGTGAGCCATGCAATACTTGCTATGTGTTCCCGATTCCGTTCTGACTGCTTGACAACCTACACAGACCAAAAACTGATCGGTAATTGCTGCAGATCAAGTTTTCATGTCGCATTCTACAATTTACAACTCAACGGAACGAGAAAAAACACTTGGAGGTTATTCGAGCAGACTCGAGAAATAGAGTCGCCGGCATGTGACATGAATAATTTAGAGCAGGAGACAACACCAAATTGGCCGCCAATTTGCCTAATTTCCGCACGGGGCAGGCACCGAAAAAGGAAAGATTTCGTGGCCTGCAACTGAATGAGTAATCTGCGAGAGGGGAAAATAGACTGACGTCAGGTCGGTTGGCTGCAGAATTCATTTGAAACGGACTGCTGGATGTATCTTTTCCGGGAATGAATGATGAAGGTGGGAAGGGAAGGAAAGGGACCACGTGACCACCGGGGGGACTGGAATAGATCTCGGATGGCTCTAAGCAAGCCAGCTGACCTAATTGCTTACTGCTTTATTTCTTTCTCGATATGTTTTGGTTCCGAGATTCTAGATTCAAACTTAAATTTTGAATTCTAGAAGCTCTGATGCTCATTGGCAGATGACCGGAAGAGTGACACAACTCACCACTTCTCTCACGTACATACGTCACCAATTTTTGCAGATATCGCCCAAAATACGAATCAAAACAAAACAATCTTCAGAATTTGAAAACAGAGCCAGAAACGAACAAGTTATTTCAGGAAATGAGGGAATAGAAGGAAAGGTAGAAACGAGCCAATGAGGAAGTCGTTTCGAGGGAACGTGTGTTCCAGGGAAGGCTCTGGTTGGAAATTGTTCAGGACAGACACTAGACAGACAAGACACATCAAGTGGCGATAACGAGAGTACTGTACTAGGAAGTGTCGGGGTGCATTCCGAGTTCCGCTTCATGTTCTCACAAGTCACGTTCACCTACCGTATCTCTCTGAAGTGTCCCGAGTTATTTGGTGCTCCAGAAATCAAGGTCGACGGAGAGCAGCGTCTTATGGCGAGAAAGAAGGAGCACTTGGTGTTTTCGTCAACACAGGATCATAAGCCACTTGTACATAATTGAATTCGGGAAAGGAAACGAGAGAAAGATGGGACATGAGAGCAGAGGTGAAGGGCGCCGAGGTTTGTATAGTTTGGGAACGAACGGCGCGGTGTTGGTCTCGAAGAACAAAAGAACGGATGAAGTGGGAAAGGAAGGAATTAGGGAGCAGCGAACGGAAGAGTTTGCCGTCCAAACAACAACATCCAATGGTGTGTTTCGGTTCGGTTCCCCACTACTTCTTCTATATGTTTTGTTCGTCGTCTTCGTCTTCATCTGCAACAATTTGTGTGTATGTGTTTTGTTTTTGTTGGCGGACGCCGCAGTAGACAAAAGAGGCGGCCTCGGTTCGGAAACTGCCAGGAATTCGCATACATACACATCTTGTTGAGTGCTCAATTATTCATCTTCTCCTTCATCTTCCTCGAGCAGCCAGAGTGTATGAACGGGATGGGATGTTTGTGACGTCAAAGGGAACGTGTAAAGTAATTTGGAATGGAATTATTACAACTTTCGGACTAGATTCTCTCAACAAACCATTTATTTTTGTCTTCCTTATTATCAGTCGGGAAAAGAAGGGGTGTGCTTGGCCTCTTGGCCCAGTTTTCCCTAAGGCAAAAACGTTGTGAAACAGGTCAAAATTGACTCTAGCAGCAATCATTTATTATTCAAACTACACGGTTTCCTAAAAGAAAAAGAGATCCTCAACCAGTTTATCGTAACTCATGACGTCGAATGCGCGGATGACGTGGAAGTTCTCTCTGTGAACTCTCATTGCATTCCGGACTGCTGTGAGAAGAAGAAGAGTGTTTCCGACCAGCAGACCCGCCTGTAACTTGTGATCATCCTTGCTCTTCCGGTGGATCCCTCACCTCTTCTGTAGTCTTTCCCTGATGTGCATAGAACTCGAACCAGTCTTTCATAACTCGATTTCTGGCCATCATCACAGCGTTTCGACTCGACTCTGATAGGTTATCAGCGGCTGGAAAGAAGTTGCACTTTCGATTGACACCTCCCGGTCATTCGAAATACCTGTGTTGAACAGCATAATCGCAAACAAGGCACAGAACTCGGTGTCTGTCATTTGAGAGTGCAACAGGGCAGGTCCGATTTCGTTGAGAACTGCTCGTAGCGGATGGTAGAGCAGGTTCATGCAAGTGTCCTTGTCCATCTTGCTCTTGTCGAATCCTTCTTCCGGGAACTGCGCACCTTGGTCTGCGAGATCAGTGTAAGAGCCATCCGGGGCTATCAATCTGAAGTAAACCATAAACTTTCGAATCTGTTGAAGTACAGAAATTACCTTTGGGAGTTCAATCCATCATACTTCACAGATATATAATACTTCTCTAGCATTGCCAATGGAACAGCACATCCCCTAGCCAACGTCTCCTTCGTGTCTAGATCCATCTGCCGGAACACACTCAACGAGTTCATCATCTCCAGATAGAGTACCAACTCGAACCGCATCCTCTCTTTGTAATACCTCTCGTCGAAACTTGTCGGTCGCATTTTCTGAAATATTTGCAAACTCAGGAAACAGAATGCAAGTTAGTACTATTATTACTAAGCCAGAGCCGCCAAGCATCTCACGGAGGTTGCCCTTCGAGTAGAACATGCGCCGTCGGTCGACAGAGTTCTTGTACAGCGCAGAGAGTATTTCAATGTAGTTTTCACCGGGTTTTTCTAAAACAGAACAGTCAGTGAGTGAGCGGGCGACACGTTGAACCTCTCGGAGTAACGGGAAGAGGCTCGTTGCATGTACTCGTGCTGGAAATCCAACTACCCGGTGTGGCGGCAGAGAACATACAGTCATCTAACTTCTCTTTCTTTTCCTCCTCCTCTTCTTCTGGCATTGGCTCCGGGGAACGAGCTTTTATCGAGTCACGCAGGTTTTGAACACCTGAAATCAGAGGTTCCGAAGCTGTCGAAGAGTCTCGGAGACTCACTGCTCGGGTTCATTCCCATTTGTATACATCTGACGTATCGACATGCTCGACAATTCGACCGATGTCCTGAAAACTTTTAGTCAGATAAGACGCATGTCTCTTTTGTCTAGACACTACAATAGTTGTGATGTGTAAATATGAATCAAAGTTCGGATCTCGATTATAGATTTCCCAATCCCATTTTCATTCCCATTTCTGTTCGTTTTTTTTGCAATTTTCTTTCCAAAACTTCACTCTATCAGTCAGTTTCAGCACTCCTCTCAAAATCGGTTCACTCCATTTTTAACGAGGAAGTTACTCCAGGAAAAAAGGCAGTGTAGTATGTGTAAATGATAAGAATAACTCGGTTCTTTCGCTCCGTTATCATAAAATTCTCAACAGGTCTGGTCTGATCACTAACCCCAATTGCTTTAGAACATTCGAAACATTAGTGACTGATACTGTAGACGTTCTTTTCTATTCATGAGAGAAATTGAAAAGGGCGGGGAAGGGAAAATATATTGGAAACTGAAAATAGAGAATAGCGGAGAGCGAATGGCGAACGAATGGAAAATGGGAAATCGAGAATCGAGAATCGCAACATGTACAATGTGCACTTTGACGGAACGGCTGTCGCCGCCAACGAAATTGAATTGGATGACGTGTCCCGGTCTGTCTGGTGACTGGTGACCTACAGTAGGAACAAACAAACACACTCACGTCTATCCAGAGGGCACAATGAGCTTCCGACGGGGTCTCTCCTGCAGTAGTACTTTCTGGAGAGGACGACGGTACGGCGGAAGAATGCGGAGCATGCGGCACAGGCAATACAGCCGAAGTGGTAGCCGGAGGAGTTGGGATTCTTGCAGACGGCACACTCCTTCTTTTCTGTTGATGAAGGTGGGGAGGAGAAAGATGGAGGGGAGGGCTTCATGTACTCGGAAGCAAGTGGGACACTGCTCGTGGAAGGGGTCAGAGTGTCGAATGAGAAGCCGGCGAGCTGAAGACATAAGAGTGCATCCAAACATGTTTTGTATTTAATGTTGTTGTTTCATAGCTTGTTTTGTTCAAAGGTGTGTCATTCGGAAACTTATGCTACACGGGATTAGGCAGAAGAGATTAGAGTGGAGCAACAGCTCAAGCAACGCATACCTGTCCCGTCCCGTTCAGTCTCATCATCGCAAGCACCTTCTGCTTGCTCTCCATCTCCATCATCCTTGGAGCCAACAGCTCTGTGTCTTCTAAATCAAAGCAACAATCAGTCGAGTGATCATGGAAAGTGAGAAATCGAAAACAGATGTTGCGGGAAGACGGAGGAAGAAGAAGAAGAAGGAGAAGGAGAAGAAGGCGCCGAACAAATGATATGGAAAAAAAGTGGAAGGGAGCGGGGAAGAGAGCGATAGGGAAGGAGGGAAAGACGCAGACGCCGGTGGCTGACTGACTGTCAGTTTGTGTCCGCCGGTCTGAATGACATCGTGCACTTTTGCCGGTCGTCTTGGTTTTTTGCAGCCAAAGTGCACACTTGTTTGTGATCGGTTCGGGCTGGCAACAGACGCTCTTCCTTCGCATGCATCAATCTCTTCTTTTTTTTCTCGTTCGCAGTTGTTGTTGATTCCCGAAAGTGCAACTGGCGAGAGGGCGGGGACGGACGACGCGGGGGCAGGCAGCGACGAAAGAATGCGTCTGCTGGTGACTTCTAGGCTAGATATAGAAACTGAGGGTTCTGGAACCAAATAGAACTTTGGATCTTTACGATCAGTTCCGGTTGGGAGTGGGGGAGAGATGAGATCAGACAAAGGAGTGGCTCCGTCTATTTTTCGTTTAAAGTTCAAGAATCAACGCGTAATTATACGTTTCTAAATCACTGTCTGAATAGCCACAAGATCATAGAGGAAACAAGAGAATAGGAAGAAGCTGATCAAACAGGATGATGATTTGGAAATGAAAATGAAACGCGTGTAAACTGCGAGTCTTTTGATCCAAATACGCCGAGGAAGATGGATGTTTGGAGACTACAACGTGTCCGATATTCCCAGTGTATCTACGCGTATTGATAAAGTTCGGATCAACAGAGAGAGAGAGCGGGGTAGTTGTGTATTGTAGGAGAGAGGGTTGGGAGTCATGATGACTGTTCTCAGTGCAGACTGATGATGGGGGCTAATAGACTGGAAATCATGACAATAATACACCCAATTTAGAGCCCTTACAATTTCAAAAGTTCAACTACCAAACCGAACAGCCCACGTGAACAAAGACTACGAGAATCTGAGCAAACCACATCCATTCACAAACAAACTGTGCCAGAAAAGCGTGCCGGGAGTGTAGCCATTGATCAATTGACTCGATTTGTCGGTGATCTGTTTGCCTCTCCGGCTGACTAACCGAACCGGCCGTGCCGAGAGAGTTCAACTAGAAAACATGAGACAACAAACGAGGAGAATCGGTGAGCCAGACCAAGAGGTGTTACTAATAAGAGAGGACTCGCGCAAAGAGCAATTGTGTTGGGCGAGTGGCAAAAGGGCACGTCTCCAGACAAGAAGGGTACAAAGTTCAGATGAACACCAAAACAGACATGGTTAGATGAGAGGGATGATTAGGAAGAGAAGAGAATGGGTGGATCGGATTAGTGGGGAGAGACGAAGGTACATACGAGGAGGAGGAGGAGGGTGTTACTATTTCCGATCCGCGGCTTCTCCTTCTCCACCCCCGCAATCCAATCAACAATCACACAATCAATCTTTCGAAACCGGAAAACTGTCTGAAAGAACGTCTGTGAAGGTCATTGTACACTTTTCGTCTGTCTGGATCAGAAAAAGTTGGAATTCCATTTAAAATAGACCATCCTGTCCGCAAAAAGAAAACGACACAGAGAGACTGATAACTGCTCTATCAGTTCACTCATGGACCATAACAACATTCTTCTTGTGTGGTCAAGAGACAAGAAACAACAGTGTAGTGGTTATGTACATAAGTTTATTGAGTTCCGAAAGAGATTACAGTAACGTGTTCAGTCAGAATCCTGAGTTGTGAGCATCCTCTTACTTACCATGGAAGTATTATACACATTTAGTTACATATTTACAAGGTAACAATGAGAAAAAGAGAACTAGACGATTATGGCATACATGGCAGATTTCGTTGCTTGATTTTGTCGACAAGATGTTGGAAAGTGACGTCTGTGAATGTGTGGCCGTTCGAGATGGCCGACAATGTTTCGTTGTTTAGTGTCACGGATCCTGGAGCTTGTGCCTGAAAACTTAACGTTTCAGACGAGAACATGAACATAAAGTGAGAAAAGGAGAGTGTTACCACCTATCAAATTAACCAGACTGATCACTCTCTCTTTCCTGGGCCAATTGGCCACTTCTCGGTCACATGAAACACTAATACGACATGTGATGATAGGCGCTCGACTAATACTGTTACTGCATAGTAAACGAAAAATGAAACAAGTTTGAATCGAAACCTAAATTGATAACGAGAGGTGATAGGAAGTGATAGGGTGGCTAGTTGGAGGTCATCATGACTTACCGTGTAGGCCACTGTGTACATTTCGAAACCAGCACTCAACGCATTCTTGGCTTGTTTCTCCGGATCAGGTCCTTTGTTGCTCCATCCATCAGTGAACACAACCATCACCTTCGTGGCGATTCCCGGACGCGCTCCTTCAGATTCATCCAGCTGGGTCAGAGCTTTCTCGATTCCAGCTCCGATTGCAGTGGTTCCTCCCTTCGACTTCAAGTTGTCGATTCCACGGAGCACTTCTTCTTGGGTTTGGTACTTCTTCAAGTTGAATCGTACTCTGGTACGACCAACAGTGGCAAAGGTGACAGCGGCGACCTGAGTGTAGTGTGGTCCAATCTTGAGCTGTGAAACGAGTCGCTTGCTGAGATCTTTGTATGAGTTGTACACTGGATCAGTGGTAGTGGAGAAGTCGAGAACCAGGACAAGATCGAGTTCACAGCCTGAAAAGAGAGTCTGTTTTCAGTTCAAGAGTGTCTCTTACCTGTAATTGGGTTGGTGGTTGTTGTAGTGGTAGTGGTAGTCGTAGTCGTGGTGGTAGTCCTGCACTTGTCCTGTGCTTCTCTCAACAATCTTCTAGTGATATCAGTGGCCAGCTCTCTTCCTCTGTGCATAACAATGTGGTTGATGTTTCCAGTGATGTCCATCAGTTCTCTTCTGAAAACAGACAAGATTCTCTATGCTTCCAGTGTTTTCTCCTTACACATCAACCTTCTCTGGATCTCCAGTAGCAGCAGCAAACACCCACGTATTTGGCTGTTGTTGCAGTCTCTGTCCTGGTCCCTTCGGATCGTCGGCTGATCTTCCGTCGGTGACAACCATAACGAGCGTCGGAATCGACACATTCCTCTGTGCCATCAGTTCGAGTCCAACCTCGAGTGCCTGTCAACATGACAGTCTTTGACCAGACACGGTAAAATAAACAGAACAACACTTTGATATCCCGGTCGTAAGACCGTAAAAAAGGGAAGAAAAAGGGTTGGCAAAACACATTAATCAACGGCATTTCGAAAGAATATCGAGACCAAAATAAAGTGTAAATCAGTGTGTGTGATCCGTTGTATGCGGTGTAAAGTGTATCAGATTCATTAGCCTCACCTTCTTAGTATTTGTAGTTCCTCCGATGGCTCTCAAAGCATTCGTCTTGGCCACGAACTCTTCATTTGTCTTTGCAAAGTTCCACGGCAACACTTCTCTTCTGTAGCTCAATCCCGAGTAGACAATCATGGCGACTCGATGTTTCTCAGGACCGATTTGCAGCTCTTCGGAGACATCCGTTACGAACTTTCTACTCTTGTTGAAACCGCCTTTCACAGAATCAGATCTGTCGAGCACAATGAGCACATTGAGCTCACAGGCAACAGGGAACAAGGGTGTCGTCTGGGCATGGACGACGACTGCTAGTGCTACGAGAGCACCAACCTGGAAGAAGAGAATAGAGGAAACAAGGGATTGACAGGAAATCTGGTGATACCTGAAGCCATAGCATTTTGAAAAAGTGCTAGGTGCGGGAAAGGTGTCAAGTGAGATAATATGGTGACGGTTGTCGACGGGAAAATGTTGGAAAAATGGAAGGGAGGTCCTGCGAATGGGTGGGGCGGGAAGTGTAAGTGACACAACAAAAACAGCGGTGGCAAGGCAACGACGACGAGACGACTCGTTTCGTTCGATTCCCTTCGTTTCGAACGCAAATTATCAGTGGCGGAGAGAGGAGTGATTGAATGCTTATAGCAGGTATCATTCATCATTTGAGGAAGAAGCGTCGAGAGACGAGAATCCCGTTTCAGAAGGCGTCTACTAGTAGTGACACGGCGACGAAGGGTTGAAACACTCGACTGGTCACTTTGATGTGATCAGAGATGACGGTGTCAAGGGTCAGAAGTTCATGTAGGTGGGGTGGTCAGTTACTTCATTCGGAGCATCGTTCTGAGCTACATTTTTTGCAGCGTTCGGCTAGACGTGAAGTCAAGTGATGCATTAGAAACAGACTGTAGTTTGATCCTTTATGCAAACCAAAATAGACTTGTCTAGTCGTCTGGGAAAGTGATCACTTTGAAACAGCAAAGTGGTGCTCGTGCCATTGTGCTCCTACATCCCAAACTCACAATGGCCAGAAGATAGAATCGTTGCATACAGAGTCGACAGACTAGTGTCCAGATGAACTCCTTCTCCGGTAAAAATAGAAAAGTGAAGAGTGGCTGGCTGCTTGTCAGAAGGCGGCACGATCTCTCGAAAGTGCCGGTCACCGGCGCCCCTCCCCCGAGTTGCATTACCGCCTGACAGGCGCATTGTTCGGTCGGACTGACCTTCATCAAACATTGCCACCATAGCGCCTAATATGATAATCGTCTGACGCCTGCGTTATCACTGAAAAACTATCTGTATGCATTGATACTGATATAAGGCTATCGGTAGAAGAAGCCGTTGCAGAGACGACAGTGTAATGTCAAGCAATCGCGATTGGTCACTTCAACTCTTCGGGGAAGTATATAGAAGTTTAGAAGTAGCTGGATGTTTCAGACAGTCTGTTTCAGATGAATTGAAACGAATTGACACTTGAGAAACTTGAGATGATCAGAGATTCTGCTGAAATGTTTATTTCTGATGAGAATGATTGGGTGTGATCTCTCCAGTGTGACTCCGATTTGACGATGAAGAAGACATAAAAATAGAAGCAATTGAACTTTCCGATTCTTCTGTTTCTTCTGGTCCACCCCTGTAAACACTTTCCGTGTTGCAGAGTTATGAACTTTGTACCTTTCGATGGAATCATGGATCAGATCATGCTCAAGAGCTGATCTGAACTTGACCTCCTTACCCTTTCCGTTCAGTCCATCCCACTTTCAGCATCCATCTGAAATTACCCCGAACTTGACCTATGTTTCCATAGTCTGCCACGATCATCGTCGATGTCTGATCGGCGAAAACACTTGTGGTTTCTCAAGTGTTCCAATGACGTTTCACGTTTTTCAGGTGTTGAGAGTCACAAAAAAACAGTTTACTTGAAAAGGGAGAAAGACAAATCAGAAAAGGGAAAGAATCAAAGGATGATGAGTCATTTCGAAATGTGGAAATGTGCAGCACTCAGTCAAGTTCGGTTAGAAGAAGAGATCTGATACCCGATTCGGCAAGAGAGAAGATCATTGGGGACGATGCAAGAATATAGAGAGAATCTGTTCAGACGTAATGAGTCCTGGTGGGAAGACTGGGCATCGGCGGAGGGAGTGATGTTTCGTGCCACGAGTCGCCACGTTTCAGAGACGTTTTACCGTCTTCGTGCTGAAATTGTTCAGTTCATCAACAGTCTACCACCGACGCCTCCCCCACCGATTCCCAGTCGTTTCCGTTTCCTCCTCGGTCCGATCCACCTTCTATTTTGTCGTCGCATACTGGTTTACCGCTCCGTCTGATGAATATCATCCAAAGTTGCTCTGTTACCTGAAAGAACACTACATTGCATCGATCTTACGACCCTCATTGATTATAGATTTTCTAAGAACGATAGCCGCCTCCCTCTCCCTCTCTCTCCTCCTCATCCGGTCGTCAACCCCTTTTCTTCCTTTCATAGATTTTCTAATAACAACTGATCAATACTGAACCCACCTTAGCCGCCATCAAATTTCCAGAATGACTTGCAATCATTTGCAGAAGAAACACTCCATCCGCTCTCAGGAATCGATGAACGAATCTGCTGATTTGATCTGATTGAATGTCCAAGTGTTTCGATACAAAGTTCTCTCGACAAGTGTTTGATACGAGAGCAATGAACCAGAATATGAGGTTCAAAGCGGTCACAATAGCCAAGACAGTCAGCCAGAGCCATAGGAAGATGAAGATCTTCTCAGTCAACATGTTGATGACCAACACGCATTGCACTGTGTGTCTGTGCACGTTCCCCAGTACTCGTATCTCAAAGTCGCAGAGCGTTACTCTGGGGAACTTGCCCGAGTCTCTCCATTCCCTTCCCATGAACAGGTCGTAAAGGACATGTGCCCCGAACATTGGGTAGTCGGAGGTCTGGAGGAACGAGTTGAGCAGCATGAATTGGAGAACGACGTTGCACAGATGGAGTGCTTTGATGAAGATGTACACCGAGGAGACGTATGCTCCGTAGAACTTTCCGAGTTTCACGACTGCGAAGATGTAGACACTGTTGCGACGGGCGCCGTGTTCTCTTTGATACATCAGGGCGTCGTCGATGTGTCGGGCTACGATGTCGACGGTTTTGTCACGGACGATTGGGTCAACGTTCTGCTCTCCGCAGACTAATTGGAGTACCAGCCCAGCATTCAGGCCTGAAATGTGGATGTTTGTTGAGAAGAGAATGAGGATTGTTACCACTCTGTCCCGCAAGCATTCTCCAAACTGACGATGGAATGTGGAAAGTGAGAGCTGCTACAGCGAGCACAAACGGCACCCATTGATAGTAACCAATTTGCCGACGCTCTCTGTCATCGAGACGGTGAGGTATCAAGTCCTAAACAATTCCATAAACTTCCAAAACTTTTCCGCGACCACGATACCTGAAACGGGACCCAATAAGTGTTCTGCACCCAGCAGTAATTCTCCGTGTACTGCTCCATAGCCCTTGTGAACTGTGCCGGAACGAAGCATTCTATCGGATGGCCGACTGCAAAAACAAAGAACCCGATTAAGTTTGTTTGGAATTGAATCGAATTTAGTTTCCATTGCCAGAAAAAAAAACAATTTTTGTTGAATTTGATGACGAGATCGTCTCTCAATGAGGAGAAGAGGAAAAGTAAAAAGAGGCAGTAGTAAATAAACGGAAATTACGGGATGGAAGAAAAAGGAAAAGGAGAAGAAGAAGAAGTAGGAGAAAGATCGAAAGAAGATATCAAAACAGAGAGTTGATGGACTCGTTTTTCAGAAAGTTTCGTCTCGAGTGAGAAGTACTTGATGGAGATTTATGGGCTAGATCTGCAGATTCGCTGACAAAAGATAAGAGCAGGAAGAATGATGGTCTTCAAAGTGCTCATCCCCCCAGACACACTACTGTTGTTCTTGATCGTGACGTGTTTTCTGCTTCATCCCTGTACTTTGTTTCTCCCTGTCCTTATCAAAAACCAACCTCGTCCTCATCCGCCTGATTACCCTCCACCTCTTCATCAGAGCATAACGCACCTTTCCGCTATATTTTGCGGTTTTCTTCACCTTGATATGGCACGCAAATTCGAAATCATGTCGGAAAACTTTGAATAAATCATGCGAAGTCACCTTCGTCGCCAATCTCGAATATCAAAGAGAGTCGGGGAGAGAGCGTGATACTCATCAACGAGGCTAATTGGGGAAAGGGAATGAGCAAAAAATGAAGGTAATTTGGGAGAAAAGTACACTTATGAGTAGACGAGACGAGAATAGATGGAATGAGGGGAGAAACAAAAGTATCGGATTCGAAGAGTGTGGGAGACATCGCTTTGTTGTTTTCAGACTCACCGTACTGCTTCGCCGACACCAAAACAGCAAACATGAGGACCATTGTGGAGGTGTACAAGTAGTGGAGACGGTCCACGAAGTCATCGTCGACTCTGGAAATAGAAATGGATGACGTGAAAGAAGTGATTGAATTGGAAGGAAAGGGACAGCTGATTGAGTTGTTCAAAGGTTTATCGAGTTAATGACTAGGTATTTGAACTAAGATGTTATGAAATTATTGAGAAATCTAAAGATCTCTTTGATCTGAAGAAGACACTGCCCATTAGAGGACAGTTATGAAATGCCCAAAGTTTTTGTTTGTTGAAATCGGAGCTTCTTTTCGCAATCCACTTCTTCTCATGGATGCTCCCTGACATATTTATTAGTGCACCGAGTCTTCGCCCGTTCCACATGTTCCGTGGCCGTCGAATCCCTTCCCGATCTTCTTCATTTTTCCTTCGTTTCTTTTCTCCTTTCATCCGCCGGATAAAATGAGTCAAAAAAGAGAAAGAGCAAGTCGATCAGCGATGAAATATCGCGGCGATACGAGCCGTCGAATATATCTCCCGTCCCGCCAACTCTTCCTTCTTTCTGCTCCTTCTTCTCGCCCAGAAACACCTGTCTTTTTTCCGAGAGACCGCTCACACAGATATACACATTACATGTGATTACATTTCGGAATGCACGGCGAAACGGAGCACTTCGGGGACTATCATGAAGCGAAAAATGATGGCGGGAAGGAGCAGAAACACTCATCTGGAGGGGTCTGGAATGGGCTGAGAAAACAGGCGGAAGGTATTGGGAAACGAGGAAAGAGTCTTCGGGACGGGAGGACCCATCAAGTTGCCCACTTGTGGCTTTGCAACAAATCCTTTTCGTTTATTTTATGACCACAATTTTCGCCTTTCGGCAACACTTTTGTTTAGAATTGACACATGCAAGAAGCTGGTGAGACGACCAGCTTGGAGCTATTCGAATTGAAAATTTCCAATTGGGAAAGAAAGAAAAAACAATTTGATACTCAATACGATTCCTAGAACAAGGAAGTTTTCAATTTCACGATGTTCTTGACTTTCTGAGTTTTTGAGCCGCACTCGACAAGAGACAAAAAATAGAACGTGAAATATGAAAAGAGCTTCATAGTTGACTTCATAATACGTCTCAAGGAACATAAAGACTTGAAGGGGACACTTGGACTGAGATTCTGGGAACTAAAAGAAGGCAGTTTTCAAACAACTTCTATGAATGACCTATGAAAACTTCGAGTTCACAACAAGGAAGTTCATTGAAACAAAGTTGTTATTTCAGATCATTGGTATCGTTACCTTATCAAATTACAGTGATTATCAGTGTATCTACCCTACAATTACAGACACAAACCTTGGTTCGAGGAATCTGAGCGCGGAGGCCAGGAAGTGCATGCCTATGCGGAAGCCACCGACCATTCGCGAATCGTCCCCTTCGTCGTCTTCGGCTTCAGATGACTTCTTCTCGACGGTCTTCTTCTTCTTCTTCTCCACTCGCAGATTCTCGAGAAACTAGCACAGAAAAGAGGGCGGAGCCTCCTTGGAGCAGAAGAAGCAGCAGCTGTCTGGCACGCTCCGATTCCTCAGCACTCTCTGCGCTTCGAGACGTTTTGTTTTCGACCCATCGCCTCTATTGCCCCCATAGGTGCTCATTATGAACTTATGCCGTCGTCGTTGGGTGAGAAAAGAAACATCCAAAGAAGAAGGTTCCATCTAAAAATGACTTCCGACAATGAGCGGAAGTCGGTGATTGAGATTGAGCACAAACCACTTCGAGTGGGAGCAAATGACGGATGGAGAGGGGCGAGAGACGGCCCATTTATTTATGATCAATCAGTTAGCGCCACTCCAGAACGCAATGAGTAATTGACAGAGAGCACATGTGTCACTTTTCATTCCACAGAACCCATCCTGATTCAAACTACCGCTCTTTTTTGTTGGTGTGCATTTACGATAAACCACGAGCACCCGTTATTTCGGAGCTTCGTATTCACTGAATTTTTGAAATTTTTTCCAGGCTCCGCGATTTTTCTGTGAATGCAAACAAATAAAATCGACATTGAATTCGATAAAAATGGAGTGAAATGTTTTTGAATCGGGGCTAGAATCAATTTGATACAGAAAACAAAGAAGAGACGGCAGACGGAAAGGCCCTTTTTGAAGGGCCTCGGGCACGCCCGCAATCACACCGGCCGCCGTCGCCCAGCCCGCTCTTGCCAATTACTTTCTGTTGTTATTTGTTTCTTCTTCACTTCGCTTCGTCTCTTCTTATCAACCTTTAACACTGATTTTCCTTTCATCGTATTATATTCAGGGTCAGATGACCAAGAACGCTTCGCCGGAAGAACAGGCCGCGGCCCAAGCAGCAGATGAGGAGAAGACCAGGGAAGAGCTGGAATGGGCCGAGAAAGGATCTCTGCTTTGCAGAATTAAAAAGTAAGCATTTGAAACACTGAAACTCAAGAAAATCTGCTGATTCCAGTCAAAAAGTCAAAGAAATGAGTCTCGTGACAATCAAGAGTAAGCAGTTCTTGAACTACTACTCGAGTTACTGGTTCAACTTCGTGCCGAATGCCTTGAAATCAGTGGCACTGTCGGAGCTGTTAGAAGTACGGTCTGGATATCAAACCGACAATCTGCAAAGATCGGCGAAGAAGTTCGAATTCCAAGAGCTTGCTCCCGAGGCGCGGTGTTTCTCGGTTATCTTCTCGCATGCCAAGTTCCTCCACAAATCGGTCGATTTCTGTGCAGATTCCAGAGAAGTAAGTCGTTGTTTTCTGTCTTCAAACTATCTTCTTTCCCGTCCTTTATCATCTCATAACTGTTCAGACTCGCGACAAATGGGTCTCTGTTCTGACTCACCTCATATCGGTCGCCAAACATCAACGCGTCGTATTCAACGAGACTGCGTGGTTGGTAGACAAGTTTCAACAGGCAGACACCAACAAAAATGGTACGATGGAAACTCGAGGGACTGAAAATTAGGAAAAATAAATAGTTTTGCAGGTCTTCTGTCATTCGATGAGGTCTGGAATCTTTTGAAAAGGATGAATCTGCAGATCAGTGAGCGATACGCAAAAGTCATCTTCAGAGTGAGCATCTGAATCTGATTCAGCCACAAAGTCGTCTTTAGGAGTCTGAATTGGAGAATTCGAGAGACAACAAACTCAACGAGAAGGAGTTCCTGAACTTTTTCGAGCGACTAACCGACCGACCAGATCTTCGATTCGTCATGACGCAAGCCAGTTCTGACAATGTGGAGACTCTCACTGTCGCTGATTTGCACCGATTCCTCACAGAAGAACAAGGAGTGAGTGTTTATTCGATTTGGAATAAAGCGTATGGTTCTCTTGCAGTTCGAAAACGTTGATCTCAAAAAGGCGGAACAAATTCTGGACACGTTCGAGCAAACGGTTCAAGACAAACAGAAGGAGAAGCTGATGGGTCTGATGGGGATGCGGCGTCTGATGCAGTCTCGGTGGGGAAATGTGTTCAAACCGGGTCACGAGAGCATCTTCCACGATATGGATCAGCCATTGACTCACTACTTCGTGAACTCCTCACACAATACGTATCTGACCGGATTGCAAGTGAAGGGAGAAGCGACTGTGGAGGGATACATTGCCGCTTTGAGGAAAGGAGCCAGGCTTCTCGAGTGTGAGTCAAGATGTTGAAAGTGCGTTACTGAATCCATCATTTGCAGTAGATCTGTTCGATGGAGATGGTGGAGAGCCGGTTATCACTCACAAACGAACATTCATCGAGTCAATTACTCTGCGAAACTCTTTGGAAGCCATCAAGAGAACCGCCTTCGAAACATCCCCGTATCCAGTCATTCTCACATTGGAAAACCACGTCGGGCACGCTCAGCAGAGGGTTATGGCTGATTTGTTCAAGGAAATCCTCGGAGACAGTCTGTATCTTCCACCCAGGGACTCTCATCGACAGCCACTTCCATCCCCTAACAAGTTGAAGAGGAAGTTCTTGCTTCGTGGAAAGAAGATCATTGTTGATAATGAGGATGAGGATCAGGACGACGAAGATTCCCCGACTGAAAAGGAGAAGCACAATCATCCGCGTCCGTATCCACTGGCACCCGAGTTGTCTGCTCTGATCGGTTTGCCATCTGTCAAACTGTCAAGCAACATCTATCAAGACGTTCATAAGCATCCAATGGACGGAAGCCCTTCCCTCTCTGAGAACAAAGTGTACACGTTGTTCGATGCTGCTGTTCCGATCTTCCACTACACTGCCGAACGACTCGTGAAGAGTTACCCAAAGGGACTGCGTCAAGACTCATCCAACATGCATCCAGTTGTCTCGTGGCTCTGCGGAATCCAATCAGTTGCGATGAACTTCCAAACGGCTGGAGAAGAACTCGATTTGAATGCCGGACTCTTCAGAGTAAACGGAAACTGCGGATACGTGCTGAAACCATCGGTGTTGCTCGATGGAATAGATCCAAGAACGATGGTGAAGCCGAAACTGAAACTTGGAATCGGTCTCTTCTCTGCGCAATATCTTCCGAAGTCTGAGCCAGGAAAGGAAATCATCGACCCGTATGTCAGTGTTCAAATCTTTGGAGTGCCGAGAGACGAGTCGAAGGCGAAAACGAGGATTATCAAGGACAACGGCTTCAATCCGGAGTGGAGAGACAACTTCTACTTTACCTTGTGCTGCCCTGAGCTCGCAATCATTCGGTTCTGCGTAAAAGTGAGTTGCATTCCTGGTCTTTCTCTAGATTCATATAATTCTTCCAGGACTTTGACTCCACCTCCTCCAATGACTTCGTCGGAGAGTTCTCGATCCCCGTGATGAGTCTTCGAACAGGATACTCGCAGATCCAGTTAAACACCGGCTACCAGCACACTCTCGACCCATCTGCTTCCCTCTTTGTCCGAATCGCAATGGAAGAAGAGTACTAATTCACATATTTCTATATCTTTCCCTGGGACCAACAATTCGCTTCTTCTGCCACTCTAACCGACCAGTGTGTGATTACATGTAATAACTGCCCGCATAGTTTCAATTGTTTATTTCTCTCTGTTATATCAGTTTATTGCCTCTTGAAATTGTATGTTTTTAAAGTTCTAAAGGTTTATTGACGGATTTGTAGTAGATAATCTGCCAGCCATTTCTGAAATTGGTCAATATTTGTGAATGTTTGTGAATCTTCCAAACGGACAATCGGATTAGCCGGACGCTCGACTGCTAAACGAGCCAATCCCTCGCTCAACTTTGGCCAGACCTCCACTGAAAGATAGTCCTTTGCGTGCTTCAGAACAGACTTCTCGTCGATATCTGAAACTTCAGCTTTTCTCCTGAAGATTCTGAGCAAACTATATACATTTCGGAAAGAAGAACAAGGTGTCGTGGTAAGCGGCAATCGTGGTTTTGGAAAAGTAAACTCCGTCGTTTGAGCTCATTCTCAAAGCAAAACAATGTTTGTTCCAAAGATTAGATGCCGCTAACGTACCTGTTGGCTATCACATTGTGATACCTGACCACTTCTTTCATTTCTAGAAAGATATTCACTCTCTGACACAGCAAAACCATGCATGGACCATCAGAGAGTCTCTCTGAAAGTCCCCAGATGTCTTGGGACTCTAGATCAGCACTCTTCCATTCCATTACCTCTTCCGGTTTGAAATTCCTTACCACTTTCTATGTAAAGTTTTCTTTGATTGCTCAAACCTCCAGATTTACCTCGACAATTCCGAACTTTTCCTTCATCAAATGCTGCAGAACAGTTTCATATTCGTAGAAATAGTTAGGAAGAATGATAACAACAACTCTGTCGATAAGGTTAGGATTCTCCATTTGAGGCTTGGAAATTTCCGAGCGATACATGTTGAAGTGAAGGTTTATGAGCGAATGTCAGGCACATAGAATAGTTGAAGCGGAAATTTGAAGCCTAATTTTCGGTCACACACCCCTTGGTAATTTCCGTTGCACCTGTACGTTCACAATTTCCATTATACCAGTTTCTTAAAAAGTTATCAATTTCCACAGTAAAAAATCAAATTTCAAATTCCCGCCGGAAGTTTTTACTCTTTTGTAGGCGGAGCGGTCGCGATGCAGTCGCCAGTGTCTGCGTCTCTCCACTTTGCGTTGTGTCTCGTGACGGGCGGTCGCCGCTTCGGCCTGCTCGTCTTTTGAACCTTACAACGCAGTTTCTCTCTCTCGTGTGGCGTGACTCTTGCACTCGTGCCGATTCCGTCAGTTTTCTGATTTAGAACTGTTTTATGAAGTCTCCGCCAGCCTCTGAATGCGATGATAAGCGCTTTCCATCGAAATTCTCCTAAAAATAGGCCCAAAACTTTGATTTTCCTATGTTTTCGCATCTTGCACCGCTTTGCGGTTTTCCGCTGCCCTCATCAGCGATGCCGAGCTGGCTGGTTTTACTCTCTGCATTGCTGTCTCCTCCGGAAAGCCCATTGTCCATTCGTATATGTTTCTCTCCGTCCTCACTTTTCTAAATAACCTCGCGCTTCGATCCAGACCATGTGACCCCTCACGACCTTGTTTTTACTCTTTCTTCTTTGATTCGTCGGATCACTTTCTCATTTATTTTTCTTTCAGAAATGGCCCCACCAACCTTCAACGATCTTGGAAAGTCCGCCAAGGACCTCTTCAACAAGGGATACAGTGAGTTGATCCACGGGACCAAAATTCAATAGAAAAGTTATGCTTCAGACTTTGGATTCCTCAAGGTTGACTCCACCACCAAGGCCGGAGACAACAAGGAGGTTGAGTTCAAGTCGGCCGCCGCTCACAACATTGGATCCGGAAAGCTCGGAGGAAACCTTGACGTCAAGTACAAGATCCCACAATACGGTAAGGTCAAAAATATGTCACGTGGTCATCGTTTCTCATTCTTATCGGTTTGAAAAATGCGAGACGACCACTTGCCGGGTGATGCAATTGTGTGTTGTCTTTGCTGGCCACGTGTCGTCACCCGCGGGTGCCGCTCTCAAACAAATGATGATAAAAGTGCAGAAAACAATTATTTCAATTCCAGGAATCACCTTGACCGAGAAATGGAACACCGAGAACCAACTCGGAACTGTCATTGAGGTCAATGAGCAATTCGGACGTGGACTCAAGGTCACCCTCGACTCTCTCTACGCCCCACACGCCGGAAAGAGAAGCGGAAAGCTGAAGCTCGACTGGTCTCTTCCAACTGCCAGAGTGAGTAGCTTTGTTCACATTGCAGGCGATAAGAGAGGAATTGGTCAGATTAAAGTTGATTGGAAGAGAGATTCTACTAGGGTTCGCTTTTCGAAATGTTGGGCACTGAGCATGATTGTCGTTGGAAAACTGGTTCAAACTCTTCTAATTTCAGATCAACGCTGATGTCGGAATCACCGCCGCCCCAGTGATCAACGCCTCCGGAGTCTTCTCTCGCGACGGATGGCTCGTCGGAGCTGCCGCCACCTTCGACTCCTCGTCGAACAAGCTGTCCGCCACCTCTTTGGCTTTCGGACACGCCACCCCACAATACACCCTCCACTCCTTCGTCGTCAACTCCACCGATTTCGGAGCTTCCCTTTACCACAAGGTTGCCTCGAACGTCGAGATCGGAACCCAACTTGGATGGAAGGTAGATCAAGAGTCAGAAGAGTCAGGCAAGCGTTGATTGTTTTTCAGGTTGGAGGAAGCGGAGCCGACTACGCTCTGGCCACCAAGTACTCGCCAAGCCGCGACCTCACCCTCCGTGCCAAGGTCAGCAGCCAATCCCATGTCGCCGTTGCCGCCACCCACTCGCTGTCGCCAGCTCTCAAGCTCACCCTCTCCACCCAGTTCAACCTTGCTACCAACGACGCTCACAAGTTCGGACTTGGACTCGAGTTCGACCAATAGATCTTCCCTTCTCTCTTTTAGCGCTTGTTTCGATTTAGTAGAGAGTAAGCGTTCACACGTTTCATTGTCCAATTTTTTCCTTCTATTTCTTTCCCCATTGGATACAAGTTTCTAAATGCGCTCCCTTCCTTTTCCAGATAACCCTCTGAACATAAATTATTGTTTATTTGAAAGAGAGGCACAGAAAGGCAAATGATATGTACAAAACAATGAATGGGTTCTCGCAGTAGGAGGAGAGAATAACCGTTATCTGTTTTGGAATGGAAAGTTACGAGGGACTGAACTGGATAGAGTTTACACGTTTTCATCGTTTGGAAGGGGAGTGTATGGTTGCTCAATTGGACAACTACGCCACGAAAGATGAAGATTAGTGGAGGAAGCACGACACGATCCGATGCGGGATCCGATCCTCGAGTTACCGGCAGTGTTCGCGTGATTCAGGAACAGTTCTTTCGAGGCTTCAGACATTGTGAATGACGGTCTTCTGCTGGTTGCTGCTGATTTAAGCAGTTCGATCTCTCCCTTGATCTCCGATTTGTAGTCATGACGAGCGTCTGCTTTGTCCAGTTTCTTCTGAAATCAAGAGTAATCTCTGCGTATTCAGTATCAACGAACCTGGAGAAGATGTTGAACGACAGAAGCCGCATACGCATCTCCAAGAACGTTGACAGCTGTTCGGATTCGATCTCTGCAAAGTTTTAGTAATGACTGCGAATGTTTCAGTGGGATTACAGTAGCCAATCCACAGTGAAAAGCATTGACACATCCCGGATCGGCAGTCCGACTGTATTCAGAATGAGGAGGATGGAAACGAGACCGGCAGGGACTGATCCGAGACCAATCGAAGCGACAGTGGCAGTGATGCTGACGGTGAGAACTTCAGCGAGAGACAATTGAACGTTGTTGAGTTGGGCGATGAAGATTACGGCGACAGCTTCGTATAGAGCATTTCCGTCCATGTTGATGGTACTTCCGAGTGGAAGAACGAAGCGGGAAATGCGACGATCAACTCCACAGTGTTCTTCGAGACATTGCATAGACATGGGCAATGTGGCTCCTCTGAAAATACACGAATAACAGTGCAGTGGAATAGGTTAACTTACCCTGAAGCCGTCCCGAAAGCAGTTACCACTGCCTGAATCATTCCCTTGAAAATAGGCAGAGGGTTTTCACGAGTGATGAAGAAGTACATGAGGGGTACTGTTATGATTGTGTGGAGGATCAGACCAGCGCAAACAGTGAAAACATACAACGCCAGAACTGTGGCAACATCGGACAGATCATCTAGTTCCAGTAGATTTCCACAGATGAGACAGGTGATTCCGAGAGGAGCAAACCACATGAGAGTAACCACCCAACGCATGATAACTGCGTCGAGGATGACAAAGAAGTCCACGACAATACGAGCTCTCTCGCCGAGTTGAGAGATGACGATTCCGAATCCAGTGCAGAAGACAATGATACCGAGGATGTTCATTCCCCGAGTCATTGCAATGTCCCTTTTCACAATGATATTCCCTTGGGTTCCGTTCTTCAATGCGATCTTCGGACGTATCGCCACGTATGTCGTTTGCATTCTCTCAAATGTCGCTTGAATTATGTTTTCCGGAAACATGTTTCTGACGAGATCCAGGAAAGTGTCTAAAGGGGAAACATTGCCTTCAGCTGGCATATCGGACACATCCGATCCTTTGATGGAAGGATCACCGGGGTGGATTACTGTAACGAGGAAGATACCGAGCTGAAAAGGAAGATTATAGGGATGAAGATCAAACAGGGATCACGGACCAGAGTAGCCAGAATAGCAGTTGATAGATAATACAGCACCGTTGAAGCTCCCATTTGGCCAGACTCTTTGGCATCCATTTGGGCAAGAGCTAGAAGGGAAAAGAGCAAGTCAATTTATATAAAAATGCTAACAAAAACTAACCAGAGATCAGAGAGGAGAAGATCAGCGGCAGAATCATCATCTTCAGAACTTGCATGAAGATCTCACCGGGGAAGTTGATGAGTTGAAGAGTCTCTTGTGAGAGGTTCAACGGACGGAGACCGAATCCAAGGACGACTCCGAGAAAGACGGAGAGCATGGTCATGACGAGGAGGGTGTTCTCCCGGCAGAACTGCACAATCTCGTCACGACGCCGCGACTTCATCGTGCTGATATCAAAAAGAGTGAGTTTCGGTGATGGGTCGATTGATTTCAGGAAGGGCGGATGGTTACGTGGGCATGTTTACAGGCGTGATTAGACACGGATTAGAGACGGGAGGAACACGCGGAAGCTGGTTAGAGGGAGCACGCGGAGGGGGACCGGAAGACAGACCGCGCGGAAACATTCAATTGAACATTTGACCTGGGTACCGAGTTTAGTAAGGGTCTATTGGTGATAAAGGGAAGACTTCATGGGGCACGAAGGTGTTCAGGGAACCAGAAAACAATGCAGACTGGAATAGAACAGAATACAAACGCGACAACTGTCGACCGACACTCCACTCACTCCCCTCTGTGAATGTGTTTATGCTGATTCTGATTCCATTTGCGTCATTTCGCACTTTTCCGTCATTCCAAATCAGCTTACCGTGTAGTATTCCGGCGATGATTCTTCTTTTCCCGTGTTTCAAATCTAAAAGATGGTCCCAAAACGAGGGGGACTGAGGGGGCATTGTTCCGTTAGATGTCACCAAATCTCATCTGTCTCCGGAGTCGAGCCATGAATCACTTTACCCGTCCCGTTTCGCGCGCACTCTAATTTCACAAATGTTCTCTGCAGTCTCTTCGTCTCACACACTCTCTCGCCGGTCAGTTTCGAACATCTATTCCCCATTCTGCACTCCATTCTCACACAGAAGGAACATCTGTCTGTGGAGACAACAAAGTCTTCTTCAAATGCATCCGTTTCTCTTCATTTATTTTTGCTCTAGAGGGAGCTCCCAAGATCTGAGACCGTGTCGAAACGGGAGAAAGTCTCGAAACAGGAGAAGCCAAAACAGGAGAAGTCAAAACAGGAGAATTTTGGTCAAAACAGGAGAAGAATGAGAGAGAACGCTTTCTGAAGAGACGCAGAGAAATTCTTATCAATAGAGCGCGTTTTCACACAAAAATTTCTCTGCGTCTCTTCTCTCTTTCTTCTCCTGTTTTGACCAGAATTCTCCTGTTTTGACTTCTCCTGTTTTGGCTTCTCCTGTTTCGAGACTTTCTCCTGTTTCGACACGGTCTCCAAGATCTAGTCTTGTTTCCAAAAGATGTGCATTTTTCATAAGACTACTGTAGATTTTTGTGTATGCATTTTCGCGTGACGGTTACTTTTCGAAGTTTCGAACAGCTTTTTCGCCGCGAATTCCACATTTTTTTCTCTCAATTTCTAGTGTTTTCCGTTCTTTTTTCCGCAAAACCCAAGCTATTCAAATAAATATTCGCACGGCTGGGTGGCCATCAGATTATAATTTAACTGTTTTGTTTGATTTGTCACCCAATTCTCGAATCATGCACGCGTTTTTGTTTGATTCCGAAATCACTCGACTTTTCTTCGAACTCGGTTCGTTTCGCCAGAAAGATTGCCATCGTGAGAACAGTGAGTAGTCATTTCTCTGTTTATCTGAACACAGATGGGCTCCTCTCAAAGCTCTAGTTTCTTGGGATATGACCGCAGCGAAGACGATGATGACTCAATCCGAAGATTGCGAAACATTCTGCTGTCGTCCGAAATGAGCACAGGAGGTCGCGCAGTGAGTCAGAAACGTCGCGCAGAGAAGCACAATGCATGTCACTCTCGTTTTTTGTGTCTCTTGTTTGTGCTTCCGTACCGACCGAGCCTTGGTTTCCCCTGCGCCGCATGGCTCAGTTCCATTCCTTTCCGCATTGACCATGAATTTGAAATGAGTAAGCGAGACTCGGAAGAGTCGATGGCAAATTAGTCTCGTTCGAAACGATTAGAAAACGGGCTCCCCCAGCGTCCAGTCGTGTGTGTCCACTCTTCCATTGTTTTCGAGACGGCTACTCTCTCTCGTCCCGTCCACTTCTTCTTCCGTTGAGTACGCCCGCATTCTATCTGAATGCGTTGTGTGTGTCCAGTAGGTTGTTGATGACCAATGACTGGTTACACTCTTCTCGTTTTCTCCATAATCGGTGCTCATTACTTTACACTGTCCCAACGTTGATGTCAAGAAATAATTTGCGTTGTCTCAAGTGTCCTGAAGCTTTCTCGTGTCACTTCTGCCAGGAAGACGTTCTCATTGAATGTCATTCGATCGTGTCTTCCTTCCGAGTGCATCTGGTACTCTCGCTTTTTTCATTTGACATCTCGAGAGAACAGAATCCACTTACAAGGTTCTCACCCACTTCATCGCTATGAGAACGCCACTAAAAGTCAAGTTTTTACTGAAACAAACGAGTGTCAGTGCACTGTAACTCATCCTTTCGCGCAGTGTGTTCTGCTGCTGCTTCCTTATTTTTCTCGGTTCTCTGTACACTGCTGCGCGTCTTTGTTTGCCCTGTTTCTGCCAATTTCAATGCATCTTCCCCTTTCCCGCTTGCCCAAGTGCCTTTTTTGGTATTGTGTTATTTATCGATGTTGGATGATGGGAGATGTACGAAACAGAAAAGTTTTTTACAGTTTCGCTCCTCGTTTCGTGTTTGTCCAAAGCTTCTCGTCGTCGCCTCCATCAGTCATTAGTCCGGTTCCTCGCTCGTTGTCCCCTATTTCGTCCGGCCATTGGCACAGTGCCAAAACGGACAAAACAGTGAGGCATAATAAATACCAGTGGAACAATGAATGGTGTAAACATGCGGGAAACGAAGAGAATAATTGCGGGGCCCTCGTCAGTTTTCCTCCAACTATTATAGAGATAAGTCGAATATAAGTCGTCAATTAGGCCTGTCTTAACTCTTTTCGAAAAGCGAAAGATGGAGATGAGTTGATGGTTTTGTGTCGTGCGCGACAAACTGGTTCCGCCCCGACTATTCGCCCCTCCGATTTGGCCGTTTTCGTCCCTTCATACCTCTCGTTCCTCGTGAACGTCATCTTCCTCCTCCTCTCCGAAAAATGTTACCTTGAACCTTTTGAAATTAGTTATCCCGTTTCCCAGGAACGTGAGAACTGGAACAAGTTTCCTCTAATCCCACAAACCGGCTTACTGGTTTTTTGCTGAAGAATGCGTTTCCCTATGAAAAAAACTTTACGAAGCGGAACTTTTCAAACTTTGTGACCAAATAAACTTGTACGGTTTCAAAGGAGCGAGTCGCCAATAAGTAAACATACTACTATTTCGAAGGACGACGTCTCTCGTTCTTGCAACATATACCTTTGGAGTTTGAACACGACTTGAGTATCACGGTCATTCGGAAAACACCGAAAAACCGCTGGTCACTGAGTTTCCCACTCGTCAATCAGTCTGTCAGTCGCCATGTTTTGTGTAGTTTCTACCTCCCCTTCCGCTTATTTTCCATTTTCGGATTGCGTGTGTCATCAACATCATCGTCGTGCTTGCCTCAAAGCGGTCGAAAGAACAGTGACAATGAGTCACCGACGTGGAGCGAGTAGTGACTGTTGGGTATAAAACATGCGTTGCCTTCCTTCAAGAAATTTCTCTCTCCTTATTTGCTTGGAAAAAAACTATTTAGGGGGCGAGCTAGACATTGTTAGTCACACCTATCCCCACGCAATGTATTTTTTGCACTTTCCGATTTCTCCAGGTTACACACACGAACAGTTCTTTTAAAAACCCTTATTAGCTCAGTTTCTCTCTCGATTAGTCTCGTTCCCAGAAGTTGTCAGAAAAGCGTTAGCTTCCACTTTGAAAATAATTAATCCATCTTCTCCCCTCATTGTCCTTTTCGGAAAGCCGCGATAGTTATCTCTATCCGTCATTTGCCTCTTCCTCGGGAAATGACTCAATAATTCGAATTCCCGGCAGCTGGTCTGTCTCTTTTCATCGTCGACTTCTTCTCCATATTTGAAATTCCATGTTTCTCTCTCCGCAGCTAATCATCATTTCCCTTCCCACCTTTGCTTATTCCTGCCCTGTGCCATCTGGATGACATGCGCGCCAAGGTTCGTTTATGGCATTCTTTTTCCGTCTGTGTCTCTTCTCCCTAAACACTTGCCCGGCGCCGTCTAACTGTTTGAATTTCGACTTTTCGACCGGCGATAAGCACTCATTTTCGACGTGAAACTTGTTGGTTGTGTCTCTTTTTGCGTCTTCTTCCCCACCTCCTTCTCCGAAATTTGCATGCGTTTGCCTGTCTCAGAAATGGTTTCCTCTTCTTCTCTGAACTACGCCGTTGTGTGCGAAAGGTGTTAACTCCCTCGCGGTTCCTCCGGAGCACGCCGGACTCATTTTTTCGTTTCTCTCCACCTCCCTCTCGTCCGGATCGTGTTTTCCGGTCATCTATCCGCGCGGAAGTCTCCCCGGGTGCCTCTCAAGTGTTTTTTGCGGCTGTTTCGATTCGTTCCGGACGACCCACCGACCTGGTGAAAGAACATGGTAATTAGTCGATGGGTCCCTCTCCTCTTCGGCGACCTTTTCTCAATTGATCTGGGAAAGTCTCGAGAGGGCGCCGATTCCTCATTTTCGTCGTTGCGCCAATAATCGCGAAAACACGAGACGCGCCTTTCTTTTCCTTTTTTCGGGATGATGTTCCCATTGAACTTTGGGAATTACAATTAGAACTTTTCTCCAATTCATATCGATCGGTTTGTTTAGTTAGTGAACATCATAAACTGCCTCTCCACCTCCTCTTCCGTTTATGTTTCACCAGCACTCTCGACTCTGATCTTCGACCAACAGTTTCGGTTGCCAATTCGAGGAGTGTAGTTGCTCCCAAACATGTTTGTGCCGATCCGGTAGATCATACTAAACAAACGGTCTCACCTACTCGCCTCCTTCCACGACATGCTTCTTATCACTCGGTTCCCTCCCTTTTCCTGTCGTCACTTTTATGCTTTTCTCATTTCGCTTATCTCGTTCTGTTATACTTTCTGTTATTTCTTTCTTCGCTCGTTTACTTCTTCTCCCCGCACGTTTCTTTCGAAAAATTTCAATTCTTGCTTTTTCCAGATCACAATGCTGTCCAGAGAACAGTTGACAGACCTAAACGAGAGCTTCCCGACTGTGAGTCCGAGCGGCAGTGGGTTTCTGGCCCGGAGTGATGTGCAGACGGCACTCAAAGTTCTTGGAATCGACGTGCCCGGATACAAGGTCAGTTGTCTGGTCTGCGGAGCACTCGTATGACATCAGTGCGAATGATGGCACTATCGGGGCTCTTGACGAGATCCTATTTGCTCAGACTGACTAATGTAGTGTTGGTTACAGATGCGCGAACTCCTTGACCAGCACTTTGGCGCCGACGGACAAGTTGAGGTGGAGAGATTCTCGAAGCTTTACGACACATTGGATGCTCAAAGAAATGAAGAAGCGAACCGGTGGAAGCAGCAGACAAAGTAGGCGAATCCTGGGAATCCCTCATTCAAAACGAATCGTTTTCAGACAAGTCAGTGGAGCATACCAAGTTCACAGTGCCAAGCAGGAGAATGCCCACCACACGATCCGAGTCGAGGAGGAAGTGGCCTTTTCGAACTGGATCAACAGCAACCTGTCGGATGACGCAGATCTGAAGCGATTGCTGCCAGTCAACCCACAAGGAGGCGAACTCTACTCGAAAGTCCAGGATGGGCTTGTAATTTGCAAGCTAATCAACCTGGCGGTGCCGGGAACCATCGACGAGCGAGCGATCAACAAGAAGAACCTGAACACATACACGAAACTCGAGAATCTGACACTGGCACTCATGTCATCGCAAGCCATTGGATGCAACATCATCAACATCGACAACATCGACTTGAGCAAGGGAACCCCTCATCTCGTCCTCGGACTTCTGTGGCAGATCATTCGAATTGGTCTCTTCAATCAAATCGATCTGCAGCATTGCCCAGGACTCTTCCGACTTCTGCGCGATGGAGAAACCCTGGACGACCTGCGAAGATTGTCTCCCGAAGAGATCCTCATGCGATGGGTCAACTACCATCTGGAGCGAGCCGGAACTCAACGCCGTCTCCACAACTTCACATCTGACATCGTCGACTCGGAAATCTACACCCACCTCCTGCACCAAATTGCTCCAAATGGAAGCGGAGTGACACTTTCCCCACTTGGAGTTCAAGGGAATATTCCCCGTGCTGGAGCCATGCTCGATGAAGCTGAGAAGCTCGATTGCCGTGAATTCGTGACGCCGACTGATGTTGCCGCCGGAAACTACAAGCTCAATCTTGCTTTCGTCGCCAACCTGTTCAACAAGCACCCGAATCTCCCCGATCCAGGAGCGGATGATGTCGGTAAGTTCTATTTTGAAGTGTTCGGATACAACCCGTTGTGGAGGTTTTTCAGTCGAAGACGTCGTCGAAGAGACTCGCGAAGAGAAGACCTACCGAAACTGGATGAACTCGATGGGAGTCGATCCGTACGTCAACTGGTTGTACGGAGATCTGCAGAATGGAGTCGTCATCTTCCAGGTACAAATTCAAACTTGATTCCCAATATATAAATCTATGTTTTCAGCTCTACGACATCATCAGACCGGGAATGGTCACCTGGAAGCGAGTCGTCAGGACGTTCCACAAGCTGCGCGGAATGATGGACCAGATCCAAAACTGCAACTACGCCGTCGAGCTCGGAAAGCAGCTGAGGTTCTCATTGGTGGGAATCCAAGGAAAGGACATCTACGACGGAAACCAGACCCTCACTCTGGCCTTGGTGTGGCAGTTGATGCGAGCCTACACCCTCTCTGTCCTCGCCCAGTGCACCCAGAGCGGAGACTCTCTGCCAGCCGACAAGGATATCGTGGCATGGGTGAACCAGAAGCTCTCGTCCTCCGGAAAGTCGTCGTCGATCCGATCCTTCCAAGACCCAGCCATTTCTGACGGACGTGTCGTTCTGGACCTCATCGACGCCATCAAGCCGAACGTGATTGATCACAGCCTGATCAAGACGGGCGGAAGCAACGAGGACAAGATGTCGAATGCCAAGTACGCCATCACCTGCGGAAGAAAGATCGGAGCAAAGATCTACGCACTCCCTGAGGACATAGTAGAAGTGAGTGAAGTTTCCTTTGTTTCCCATACTTATCATTTGTGTTTCAGGTAAAGCCCAAGATGGTGTTGACCGTGTTCGCCTGCTTGATGGCCCGTGACTACCTTCCCGACATGAAAGCAGCGTCCGCTCCAGTTGCTCCACTCATGAATGGCCACTAGAGCACAGACTCTCTCTTTATCCGCCTGCTTTAAATCGTCCTTTCTCATACTTTTTGGGTTCTCTCTCTAGACCCGTTAGCTTTAATTTATAGTCCCCTTCCCCTGTCTTTGTCTAATTCGATTCAATTATGTGATATAATCGCGAACCCTCTCCCTCCAAATCTCGAAACTTGCGTTTTCTTCTGTGTCTTCTCTAGTAATATTTCCTCTCTCCCGCCTCCACAACAGTTTCACTTATTGCTCATCTCTTCCCTGGCCTTTGATTGTCCCCCGCTATTGCATTATTCGTGACTCCTTCCTTCCCTAACAGTCATCAACATGTTGTACATCACGTATTCGTTAACCGTTTGCACCGTTCACCAGTGTCCTCCCTACCCTCTCCCGCCCGTCGTACCAATATATTCCTTCTTATCAAATGAATTCGATTTCTGACAATTTTATGGAGACTTGTCTAGAGCGTATTCACAGAACAGTGTCAGCAATGGATCGAAAAGGAGCATAGAATTTATTGAAATCAGGTCAAGGAAAAGGATAAGTAAGAGCTGGAAGTGTTGCTGAGTGGGATGAACGACTGACCTTCATCGCGTCGCATAACACGACAACCCAGAAACCAAGGTATAACGATGAGAATATGATTATGATCAGAACACTGCAAACCGTTTCACAAGTACACTCTTTGGAGGTTGATTGAATCTTGGCAAGTTTGTCCTTCTTCTCTTTCCAAACCTGGAAGTATAGAAAGATTCGATGATTAAGGAAATAACTTTGTACAAACCTTGCTTCCAGTCACTACTTTCTGTACTTGGTATTTTCGATAATGCCCAGGAAAGCTTGTCTTTTCCCATCTGTCCACGACGAGCTCATATCCAGAATTTTCCGTCTTCAGAATCAAACAATTCCTGGAAAGAACGATGCCTCCCAGCTCCCAGAGTTTCTCTTACTTATCCTCCACTTTCCCTTCAAACTGAATCTGGAGACTTTCCCAAATCAGCTCCTCCTGATATACACAAATGCCTTTGTAGAACGATCCTTCTTCATATTCTCTTTTTCGCAGCAGTTGACACATTTGAATAAACGTTGTCGAACTTGAAAAAGTGTCTGTGACTTTCAGCTTTCGGAAAGGCAAGAATTCGAAATAATGATCGGGGATCAAAAGGATATCCATAGTGAGATCATTACATTGCATTTTCTGAACAAATTCATAGATTACCTAGTGTTTCTGTGCATGCAAAGCTTACTGAGAGATGACAGTCCCGTAAGGATTCATATCTAGTAATTAGGACGTTTAGCGAATCAATCTTGGTTCTCAAAAATGATAAGACACACGTTTTGAAATGAAATGAATCACTTATTTCAAGGAGACCAATTCGAGGTATCGAGAACAGACCTGGAAACAGTTCGAAATGCTGAAAGAAAATTTGTTAACTGAATAGAAACAGGAGATCAGTGACCTTATCTACTCTGAAATGTTTGATATATCCAGTACTCCTATTCAAATGAAATCTAATGATTAGATATACTGAATTCATAAGGATTCCGTTTTTGAGAAGGGTTCCATTTTCGTCTAACAACTGCCCTCTTGATCCGTGTCGGCACTCACGCCTGAAGCTCCATTTGGCATCATCAATTTCAATAATGATGTTGAATTCGTCCTGGCTTGAAAGGATTACGCTACTGATAACATAAGGAGTCTTCTTGTCGATTTCACGTAACGATGGGATCCTTCTGGTGAGTCTCCATCTAAAGAAAGAACTTTTCACAAGAAGTTCGGGGCCCTCGGGTCTCAACTCTCATACAAACCTGGTTCCAACTGTGAGATATCTGTAGACTTGTTTCAAAGACAGAAAACTTATATTCCTTTCAGTATATGAGCTTTGTGAAGGAGTTGAAAAAAGACGGGGAAACGAGGGGAACGGCATCTGTAGAATACACTGCACAGAGGACCGTACAATGTGACAGATGATGTGGGTAGAAGAAAATCGATGGTCCTGCACTCTGCTGGGCCACCTGTCCCTTATCCCTCCAGGACCGGGATCTGTTTTGCGAAGATCTTGAGTCTCATTGAACGTTTCTTGAATACAATTGAAGTAAAACTGACACCGTTTATAAGTTATGATATACCCGTGACCCGGAAAGGAAGTGAGAATTGAGAAATGATAAAACACGAATTGACTAGAAATGTTGAGGAAGTCGCATGTACATGGCCCTGTCCAAGATGGCTTTCCGCTGCATCGTCGCCACATAACTGCCGGCGAGCACTAGGAGATTTAGGATACAGAAGGTGTAGAATTCACGTCGACGGGCTTCTTTCGGTGATGCACAAGGTCGGAGGACGGTGGTGGCTGACTTGGAACAGTTCACACGATCATAGTAGCCGGTTTTGAGGCAGTGTGCTGAAAAGGAGCAATGAATATACTTTGATGAAGCTTCAGAAGAAGGACTCACCGGCTTTGATAGCCTTGATCTCGAACTCCTTGCATGCTGTGCACTGGGACACGACTTCCACCTTCTCATGCTTCCAGCATTCTTCCACTGGATACTCGGTCGCTTTCCTCGTTGAATCCGACAAGTGCTCGTTTTCTGAAACATCTTTGACTCAGATGAATAAGCTCAAAACACGACTCACTATAGAACGCGTTCCTCATATCCATCTCGCTCTGCATCTCGTTATCCTCGGTGTACTCCTCGATGAAGAAAACAAGGATCGAGAAGCCGATGAGTGCCAGGACGAACGTCGAGATCTGCTTCGTCGTGCAGTAGTCGACCATCCTTCCGATCCGCTTCGTAATTCACACTTCCGATGCCACGCCACTGTAAATTGTTTGTTTGGAAGAGAATGCAAGCGCGCTCCGTAGCAAAAGAGACCCCCGAGACGCGGTCGCGGCCGCGTGTTTACCCCCTCCCTGGCCTGACATGTGGTCTCTATTCGAGTATGGCAGAGGAACCGAATTGATTCGGCCTCCAGCCCTCTTCCCCCGACGTTTCGTTTATTCGGCCATTTTGAATATACCTCGGCCCTCTACTTTTAAACTTTAAATTGTCTTATAGTTTTTTTTTCTACATCTGAATTTGCAATTTATCACGAAGAATCGAAAAAAATCGAGGGAAAACTGACTAAAACAAAGAAACTAAAGTAAAAAATTCAAATAAACAGTAAAAACTTGTTTTCGTGGCGGGACCATTCAATAGATTGGCATATGCGCCTTTATCATACGGTACACGACCGAGTTTTTCGTCTTCGAAATTTTTAGGCCACACTCATTTTTTCAGCCATTTTTTGATTTTTTCGAGGTTTTCTTTCACTTTTTCAGGTTCTAGAAATTCTAAATCTGGGTAAAATTGTTAAAAACACTAAAAAAAAACTCTCGTTAATTGAAAAAGTTCAAAGTTTTCCGAGATTTGTCGATTCCCAATGAGTCATGTATCCGATTATCTCTCCCTTTTTCAAAAAAACTATGATTCAAGGCTTTTTTTACAGGATTCACAATGGAGACACGTAAAGTTCGAACCCCTTCAGCCCGTATGCTTGCTGCAAAGCAAGATGAAGTTTTCGAAAAGGTCATTCCCGCTCTGACACCTACAAAACCTACCGGAACCCTATCGTCTCAGCTAGCGTAAGTTGTTCGTCAGTTTGTACTGAAAACGTATCGTTTTTTTACAGGAAAATCCGCAGTTCCTCAACTCAACCAGCAACCACTTCACTCTCTCCTCCAGTCCTTCGTCAAGTTGAATCACATCCGGAAGGTTCTCCACCGCACATAGAGCGTATGGATAAAGAACCGAGTCCGATGGAAGAAGAAATCGACGTTTCGAACACAGAATTGGACGATTCGACTGCTTCGAAGGAGGCTTCCCAGAGTGCTTTGAAGATGGATATTCTGAAAGCGGAGACGTTGGATGCAGTTGTCCTCAACGGAGATTTCCCGGTTTCGAATGAAGTGGTGATAAGCTCGATGAAGTACAGCAGAGCTCCAACTATGATCAATCGAAAGGTAGTCTACATGCCAAATGGTGAAGGATCCAAGTCAGGCGAGTTTCAGCGCGGCAACTTCACCGGAGAGACTTTGAATCTGAAGTCTTCCGATCTCAGTATTCCCAACAAGGCAGCCCACTTCCTGTATTTCCGATGCTACGAAGAACAAGAAGTTCAGAAGGAGTTTCCTTTGACTATCGACGAGAACCGCAAAGGTCCACAGAACTTTCTGGTGGAACCACGTGTCGGACTGAAGAATACCGACTACTACATTGACAGTTATCTCTGGAACCGCGGAAAGTCGACCAGCTCGAAGAAGAAGATATTCGTGGAGATAGATGGAAACCATGTGAAGACTTCTCGACGCAGCATTGATGCTGCACATTACCTGCTGAACTGGTACTATTCCAACATGGAGAATCGAATATGCAAGAAGGTATGTAGTCGTTTTCAGCAGGGTCATCTCTGAGTGAACATAGAACGTTGTTGGAACTCGTTGGTTGATTATCAGCAAACTAATCTGAACAATTCAGGTCTGTTGGCTTGAAACTGTTGCCGACGGAGTTCGTGCCAGTCCGGTTTTGGTCCAATACCACGTCAACTACCTCTCCGACAATCCGATCGAGCTGCGAAAGACTCCGAAGCTGTACAGTGACACTCGTTCCGTGGCTCAAGAGCTGCTCAGAAGCGACTCCCCACTGCAGACTGTCGCTCGTTTCGTGGAGACTGGAGAGACCGATCCACGTGAGATAATCAACAAGAAGCAGGTTGGTTGATTGCTTTTGTATATCTTCAAAACATTCTTGGACGTTGCAGGCTTACGAGATGCGTCGTTACGTGATGTCGAACGCCCGAAAGAGGACCACTCAGAGAAAGAGAGACTTTGACGATACTGGAGTGTTCTACGATGGAGAGGAGATGTACGAAGAGGTCTACTACGACGAACACGGAGATCCGATGCCGACGACTCCATCCAGAGTGCGTGAGATCAGCGAGATCAGCAGAGTTGCCACTGCGGTGAGTTTCCTTTCATGAACCCCTTTCTTTTATCATTAATAAAACTTTTTTAGTCATGCCGAGCGCTGAGCCGTAAAATGGAAAACCGCATCTCCACGATCCTCGAGAACCGTCTCGGAGCCATGAAGTTGAGAGGAATCCGCGAGATTCACAACCACGCGGACCTTGTCTCTGAGTGGATCGCCACGCTCTCTGCCACCACTGCTGATGATTACGACATTGCCATCCACAACGTCACTTCTTCCATGCGCAAGCATCTTGAGGATCTTCTGGCTGCTGATACCGGCGATTTCATTGAAGAGCCGACAACTTCGAAGAGAAGACACCACGACGATGAGGATGAGGCCACTGTCAAGCAGCCGAGATTCGAAGGTAATTCGTGCAGTTGATCATCTTTTTCTAATTTTGGTTTTGATTATTTTGAAGGAGAACGCTACATTTTCGACGGACAAGAGTACGTCGAAGAAGAAGTGATTGCCGAGGACATGGCCGACGTTCCGAGCACCTCGAACGGCGGAGCATCGAGTGCCGTGAAGTACGACTTCTTCCAGGGCGAGACCAGCAACGACGTGACTGTTGATCAGTAAATTGTCCGGTTTCCCGTACAAAAAGTTACGGCGAAGTGAAACAAAGTTTGCATGTTCCGCTAATTTCCTTGTCTGCATTCTCTTTTTAGCTTCATTTGTTCACTTTTCCACCGTTTCACCATCCACCTCCAATCTAATACTCCATCTTATCCAACCTACAATGCCTTTTACAACCAAAACCACTTGTTGACCTCATCTTCAAACTTCTTCTGTAATCCGTGCTAACTTGTATCGTCACAGTGAGTGCTGAGAATTTTCGATTCTTGGTTTAGGTTTAAAACTACTGGTGTTTTGAACAATCTCAGCTTTTTTTCCCCCTCGTTTCACCACTTTTTCCTGAATTTTCTGTTACTCTTTCCCATTTATCTCACTAGTAATACCCAGTATGAAGCCAAAATATCAATATGCTTTTGTTGTTTTATCGATATCGGTTTTCAAACCAAGCCTATCTGGAAAATATGGTCCATTTTGAATGTTCCGCTGTAACAACGTCATAACATTCTCCAGAATGCTGACTTTCTGTCCGGAGTGCGGAGTCGTGATGCAGATCGAAAGCGGCGAGCAGTGCATGCGATTCTCGTGTCCCGCGTGTCCGTACGTCTGCCCCGTCGTCCATCCAGTCAGCAGCAGAATCTATCCGAAGCTCAAGGACATTGACGACGTGCTCGGAGGGCCGGGAGCGTGGGAAAATGCTCAAGTCACCGACGGTAATGATAGAAAAGCTTCTCGCTTCAGAATCTGAGCTTTCCTTTGCAGAACGATGTCCGGTGTGCTCCCACGAACGAGCGTACTTCATGCAGCTGCAGACAAGATCCGCCGACGAGCCGATGACCATCTTCTACCGATGTGCAAGCAATGCGTGTGCCCACCGATGGAAGGAGTGATCTGTATTCTTACCATGTTTCTGTTGTTATTTTGTTATTCCTGTTCCCCCTTCCTTGTCCCAATACACAATTCACACAATTAGTTCATAATTTTCCCTGATACGACCCGTATCCAAATCATCGGGGCGATAAAACAGTGGGGAAATGCGTCAAGTCTGAACATCCGGAAGAGGAAGCGTCGAGAGATCCAAAGAGTCGGAAGGAGTCGAATCGAAGATCGGAGGATACGTCGAGTTGTCGGGTTGATAGTCTTCGGGGAGAGGGGATTGGAGACGTTTGCACTCCTGAAATTGGAGAGTCTGATAAGCAGGGTAGGCATTGAATACCTTCATGATAAAACACGGTTTGATCGGTTTGAAGTCTCCGCCGGTCATCTCGCGATACAGAAAGTCGCCCTGGTCCTTGACCGCCATCAGGCAGCGTCGTCGATACTGGAATACAAATGGATAAGTTATCTGCAGAAACTGGGTCGTCGTCTCACGTTGAAATGTCTTTTGCACTCGTGCTTCAGCTGGTTTACCAACTTTTTGCGAGATGGCACGTTCGCTGAGAAGTGTCCGAAGACTGTTCGTAGCACAATTTGGCACATCTCACAGTTCTCGCCTGGTGTCAGGCAGTCAATTGGGTCCTAAAAGGGAAGGTTCCTTCTGAATAAAGTTATCTGGGCTTACTAGGCTAGCATAGAGTATTGGGAGTAGGAGCAGGAATCGCATCCAATCTGAAGACTTCTTGCATTATCTCTAAACGACGGAAGTGACGGGGTATCGGGCAAGGATCAACGATTTGTTTAGTATGATGTGATTGAACCGATATCAGTGAAGACGTGATAAGGAGAAGAGACAGACCAGTTTGGCGCGATGCCAATGACTACAGAAAAGTTTCAAAAGGGAACGAAAAAGTGAACAGGAGGAAGTGGAAGAACAGGACAGGTTCAAGAGAAGAGACAGAATGTCAGGTTCAGAAGAGGAAGTGAGAGTCTCGGGTACTGCGAGCATCGCAACGAGACGCGAAAGTGCGCGGATCTGGTCTTCTCCACATTGTTGACCCTCCATATTATCAGTAATCACCGCCTAAAGAGCTACTGACTTGATATGCAAGAATGCGCGACAGGGCACTGATAGGCAGACATTTTAAACCCGCCGGGTATCTCCACGCCTCCACCTTCTGACTTCTTCGTCGAACGATCAACAATCAGTGAGAACAAATGATGCGACGGTCCGTCTCCAAAATGTCTTATCACTCACAATCAGCAATAAAAATATTTGGGGCCAAGTGGAACAATTGCAGAGAAAGGACAGTCAGGTGGGAAATGGTGTACATGTGCTGTTTTCCTTTTTTTGGTCGACTAAATCGACGAATGACAAGAATAGTTGGATTGATATTCGAGTCATGAGTCAGTTACATGAACTGAACTGAGTTTGAGGGAAAGATGTCCTTGAAGTGAAAAAGAAACAAATAAAGATGATGTGGATTGAAGACCTAGTACTTCTAGTTTCAAGGATCAAAACCTGACTAACAATATGACGTACACAAACCAAAACACCTCGAATTCTTCCTCCAAAAGCGGCGAGTGCGAGGGCGCATGAGCCTCCGGTGAACGGAGCACAAACAAAGGCCGGGCCGGAAAACGAGACTGCCCTGTGTTGTTTCGATCAGATATGCGAAGCGTCGAGTATCGATCGACCGTCACTCAACACGACCTCACTTTGATTCGCTTCGACGACGACGGCGCCAGGGAAAAACGAGGAGGCAGAGGCCCGGCCGATAGACATCTCTCTTCCAAAACTGTTTTGGCTGCAAGGCAGAAAGAGAGGGTGTGAACTAACAGAATTCTCCAGTTAGTATAGAAGAAGTCGACACGTTCAAGTTTTTGTACGAAACTTGTCTTCTTCGAGTGATGTCCTCAGAACAGAAACTATCGGTTTTCTTTATCTTTACTACTTTTTTTGGGTTGAGAAGATATTTTAGGTGACGTGAGTTGAGAACAAGAGAAGCTATTAATCAGTCCCGCAAAGGTATTCACCATTGAAACAAGTTTTTGTAACTCTTGAAAACGGTTCCAATTCGAGAACGACTTGTTGGCACGTAGGGGTTACTGTAGAATGGTTCACATTTTATCAAGTTGTCTTCATGCTTTGAGATATCATACTCCGAAGGAACTATGTAGACGAAAGCTCTTGAAATTTCATTGTCATATCGTCATTTTTATCTGGCAGAAACTTATGTGAAGTTCTGCACGTTACTACTATCTGTTGACGTCTCCATTTCATCAACGGAAACAGTTTGTTCCCATCTCCACACGTTTGATAATTCTCTGAGTACACTGCGATCTCCATTTGCACCCAATAGTTTTTGATTCAATCATTTATGGTGGTTTTCTGTGAGAAACATAACCGAACAGAGAGGATTGCAAGGGAGAAGGTACAGGGGGTCGGACGGGGATCTAGCGATAAAACCAAGGGGGCATAAATAGAACTAAAGCAGGCGAATGGGGCCGACAGAGTCAGAGACACTGGAACCCATGAAAATCTAGCATAAAATGCATAAATAAGGGAGGATGAAAGAGATGGTAATACCTAATCGAGGAGCTATTGGGGGTAGAACGAGAGGAAGCCTATAAAGCTTTGGATAAAGCCCAGTTAGGAAAAGAGAAGAGGAGAAGGGCCGGAGAGAGTTGGCAAGGATACTGTAGTTATTAGACTGGAGAGAAAGAGTAAACAATTATTAGGGTGAGAGAGTCTAAGAACCGGAAGATTAGGAGGGACAGAAACCATCGGGGACAGATTCAAAGGAACGGAAGAAAGAAAGAAGGCGAGAGACGGGAACGATCGGAAGAAGGGGTTGAAAGCACTGATAGACGAGACGAGACATGAAACGAGTAGTATGTACACGGGGAGATAGAGGTAATCGAACAGGGAATTGTGACATTTGACGGGGAGGAAAGGAAGGGTTCTAATACTGGAGGAACTGGATCACTGGTTGCTCATCATGTCGCTTAGCGAGGAGGAAGAGAGAGAGTCCGAAGAGGATCCGCCGTTCTCGAAGAAGCTCATCAGGTTCATTTGGAGCACGAATGGAATGATCGTCTCGATGGACATTGGGCCGATGAGTCCGGAGAAGAAGATGTCGACGATGGTCTGAGCATCGAACCAGCGAAGGCAAGACAGTAACTGGAGGAGTCGGGAGTACCTGAAATCCAATTTTTTCTTTGTTACATCTAGTTATCTTCAAGATACAACTACTCCGCACACGGAACCCCCCAATCAAGTCGTCTACAATTATTACCTCTCGGCGGCAAGATTGGTGCTCGTCTGCTGCGATGTGACGTGCGTGTCGTTGTCCTCCGACGTCGAGTCGTCCACATTGATGTGTTCATGTGGATGGATACTGCTGCTTTTCGACGAAGACACGTACTCGAACAGCTCTTGAGAAGCTAGGAGATTCACGTTCCGGGTCTCGGATGTTGACACGTAAGATGGAAGATCTGTAGAAGAAAGGGAAGTTGTGGAACGCGCGAACGGGGGAAATTGAATTACCTTCAGCAGTAAATGAGATCATTTTGAGGTAGGCGTACTCGACCGAATTAATGTCGCGCGAAGCGAACAGGTGTGACAATTGAATCAGTCTCTGCATCTGCTCGGTGATTCTCTCGAACTTTTCCGCGTTCAGCTGGCCGACTTCCACAGCCACAGCAAGTTGGTTTGACAGACTCTCGAGCAAGGTGCTCAACCGGATCTTATCAGATGTCTGCATCAAGGCAAGGATGTACAGGTCACACCACTTGGTCTTCAAGACAGATTCCATTGTGGAGTTTCTGAAATAACAAGCGATAAGGAACAGAGGATCTCTTTGGGATTCATTACCTGATGGTCACTCGGGAGTCCTTAACGAAGTGAACAGACAGGAACAGTAACCTTGTGGTGATCTCTGAGATGTACTGCTGGTTGAAGTTGATTGGTGGATTGGGAGATGGAACAGAGACATCGAAACGACTCCTCTCAGAGTTGTAGATTGGACCAGAGTCATCAGAAATAGACGAAGAAGAACCGACTCCTGATGAAGTTGGAGAAGCGGAAGGCACGAGTCCGATGACAGTCATCGCGTCGAGTCCTGACTCATCCTCTCCGATGGATTCTCTTTTGATCTCCATGAACTCGGTGGTTGGGGAGCACGGCCGGTTCATTGGGCTGCCTGGCTTGATGAGTGTGTCCATTTTCTGATTCTCCTGCTCCATTTTCACTAACGTGAGGAGACCATTCACAAGACCTGCATTCAACGGGGTCAGTGCTCGTGGAGTGCTGTTTTGGTTCTGTGGGCTGTCGTTGTTTGATGCGTTGACTGGCCGGCGTTCGGCTTGCACAGCTGAAAAGCATCTATGAACTCTGGGGAAGCCCCTCAATTTGACCTACATTCACTTCTCATTCCCATTGAAAGACACTTGCGGAGGCGACAATATTGGCATCGATTTCGGTGAAATTTGGTGACGGGGCAGTCCTTTGAACTCCGACAAACGTAGCCAATCTGGGAAGATGTCTATAGAAAAGGGCATGCGGACGTGAGCATAAGAAGTGGTTAGTTAATTTACCCGCTTTCGAATGGATCGTTTGAAGAATCCCTTGCAACCTTCGCAGGACACTGCACCATAATGCCTTCCGGATGCTTTGTCTCCGCATACGACACACAATTCTCCACAGTTTTCACTCCGTTCTCCGCTTCCGTTGACGATCTTGGGACTCGATGATATTCTCTGCAGACTGGCCATTGTGTTTGCATTCGACAGCTGAAAACGGAAAGGGTTGATCGTCGATACGGGTGACTTGTTTTTGAATTGAAAACTCTCATAACAGGGGTCAGATACACGCGAGTCCCGCCATTTCCCTCTTTTTACATGACATGCCATTTACCCCCGTCTCCCCGTTTTCTATCTCTGCCTAATTATCTGTCGGCGCTCCTTTCCTCAATGTGTATACTGGAGCGAGAGCCCGTAGGAGGTCATGGTGCTCTGCTCGTTCCTCTATGACATAAGAGATTAGACCGATTCAGTCATATATATCTGTTTGAAAAGATTCGATTCCGAAAAGGAACTTCTTGTTTGGAGCAGAGAGCGGCTTAGCGGCTCTGGGAGGTGGATTGGCTGTCTCACCTCCCATAACAATCATGCACGAATTCCTATTGCGCAAGACGCATATCAGGGAACGAGGAGATTTAGATGTTTCGTACTAGTAGTGTGCAGTGGAATCGGAAGTGTGTGCACTTGGAAGACGTTTTGCATTTCTTATCACCAAAGGTCAAGTTCTTTTGAAACCGGAGAGTACGAAACGGGAATCACAAGATTCTATGTTTAGCAACCTTCCAGTACACTACCGTAGCCGTATACAAAAAGCTCAGTGTCTTATTTTTGTTCCTTTTTCCTTCGAGTCATAAGAGAAAGATTGTAGGTACGGGTGAGCGATACAACCGAGAGTGTCCCCTCGTTAGTCAGTGAGCCAAAGGGAACAGCGCGCTGATAATCAGGTCGTTCCTAATGAGAGCGAAACGTGATTCTTGCAGGCATACAGCGTCGAAAACAAAACGGGGAGAGGGGAGCAAGAAAAAGGCACTGAATCGGAATCGAACTGTGGGCATCGGGTGGGCGCATAATGATGATGATGACACACAAACCGACACCGTGGGCTGACCTCTGGCATTTGAGACAGTGTGCCGCGGCGGAGAGACACCCGAGACCGTAAGTCGGACGGATGGACGGGGTCAAGTGTATTCGGAGGAAAAGGAAGAAATCCCGACAGGTACGGTGCGGCTCCAGAGAGATCACGGCGCCAAGTTCTCTCACACCCCTTCCAGCTGTGGGAGTCGATCAAGAAATCACGGGTGCCACGTCAACGGCTAAGTGCAAACCCAACCCCATATGATTCGATTTCACTAGGACGCTTATCAGTGTTGGTTCCAGTTGTAAAGGTGCATAGTGTCATACGAATCATAAATCTTCGCAGCACGTTCAGTTTCCTTCCTGTCGGAAATGTCACGACGACTACAGCAAAACAGAGTGACAGGGTATCATTAGAAAGAACCCCCTCAAAACGCTCAAAACGCACATTTTCATCTGATGGTTCATCGGCGAGCAATTGCGGGGGTGTGGGCGGAGGAGCTGCGTCGACGACGATTCCCTTGGCTGAGTTGGATGCAGCGAGAAGTGTGAGGATCTCGTAGATGGTCTCGGTCATCACTTCATCAGAATCATCGAGTTCGATGGGTGAGTCACGCATTTGGAGTGAGGAAGCGAATAGGTCGAAGTGACGACTGAGAGATGGAAGGGGAGGAGGAGCACCACTGATAAAAGTGGAGGCACTTGGTAGGGGAAGCAGAGAAGAAGATGATGATTATGGTGTGGATGGTGATTAGGGACACCCAGGACGAAGCCGGCAGCAGTAGTTGGCGACCCGACCCGGCCAGCAAAAATATAATAAAGCGAAGGGAGCGCGACACGAAAACGAGGCGACCTGAGGGAGAAAGGGGGCGGGGGACACCGAAAGGGCTCTTCTCTCGTGAGCAGGGGAGCACCGGGTAGCAAGTCACCGGGGCAACAACCTCTGACTCTCGAGAAACGGAATTCACAAGATTAACTGACGGGAAGAGGCTTGTTTTGCGTGCTTCCATGACCTCTTCCAGGATAAGCCATGCTTAGAATAACTGGCATGAAGGGGGAGTATGACGTGGATTAGGATGCATCGTTACATGGAAGAAGAACGAAATTGAAAAGGGTGGAACCTCTGACTGTGTGTTTGTGATCTTTGAAGAACAGTCTGAATGACGTGGTCACGTTCTATTCAAAACGAACTCAGTCACAAGAAAACGACTGTTGAGGTGCAATGCAATGCCCAGTATCAGTTCCAGAACCTATGAAATCTTTAGAAGCACTGCTCTTCGATCTGATGACGTCGAAGCGAAAAGGTGAAAGGACACTGGACGCGATGTGGAAAGTGTGGAAAGTGGCCTGTGGCTGCACATGTTTGGGAATGTTAGAGCGGCCGCTGATAAGCGAGCGGTCCGTGAGGCGCCTGGAGACATCTGGAGGCGATATGGAAAAAAGGTCAGGGAGCAGAAGAAGAGTGGGAGATGGAAGGAGGAAGAGGAGGAGAACGACGATGTCCGACGAATTGGGAGACAGAGACGGAGGACAGTAATCTGGCGAGTTGCCAAAGTGTAGAGGTCACCTGCTGACTGCCCCTAGAGACTACTGGAAGACCGGAGGCACGGACGAAAGAGAAAACCTGTTCAGGGGTCGACAGTGGCTCCTTGCGCACGCGGTTCTGGCCCCAAATCTGTCCTTGTAGTGCACGAAATAGTGTGAAAGACGAAGAGAAGCAGAGAAGGGTTCGGATTGACCTTTGAGACGAAGAGGCTAGTGATATACGGGAAAAGGTTTTCTCGCCAGGAAAAGAGGCGTGGTTTTTGATCCTCCACACCTGAATTTAAAATGACCAGCGAAATTTAGAGAAGGTCGTTCAGTGAAAATAGAGAAACCTGTGAGAAGAGGGAAAAAAGGGAAATTTTGCAATTATGGACGAGAGATGAGACCCGGTTGATAAGACCATTTTCTTGTACGCCGTTTGCGCGGATTGGCAGAATGAGGAGGGATGAAGTGAGACAAAGAGAGATAATCGAGATGACCTTTTGGAAATGGTGTATACCCTATAAGGAGAGGAGAGAAGTGCACTGATACACAACAAGTCTCTGGCTTTTATCACCGGACCGTGGTAAGGTCAATCTTTGCAGAAAGGAAGTGGGAATGTACTAGACGAAAACAAGAAAGACCCAGCCTAGATTGGGCTTCTTGAGCACTTCTCAACTTTCGCGTTTACCCTTCAAGCTTATCCCCATAAGATATTTTGCTCAAAAAAGTGAAAACTTCCGCAATCTATAAAGAGTATAGACTTTATGTGTTTTCGATACATTTCGAAAGATAGGGAAGGGCAAAGGTGCATGACACATATTCGTTTAGTCAACATTTCGTTATGCATTGTACAGTCTGACCACGGGGTCGTCGAAATGCACGTATATGCAAAAGAGAGAAGTGAACTCTCTGCTTCGTTCGTTCTTCTAAATGACTCACCTGAGCATTTCGAAGAGCATTCAGCTGTTGCAGAATGTTAGGCATCATTGGCGGCGGAACGACTCCAGGGTGAGCCATGAGAGGGTTGCGTGCAGCCTGAATTCAGATTGGTCAACTGTGAAGTGACGGAGAGGGCAGTTGATAGCAGCAGAGTTATCACGCGCGGGTCACCGTCTCGCTCGATGACCTTCTCGAAAAACGAGGCCCATTTTTCATATCATCAAGGTTTTGCGCCTCCCTACTCGGACATCCCTGACTGACACACACGCACCCAGCCAGCCATGTCCGAATAAAAAAGTGTCATGGAAAAGTGAAAGAGGGGCAGATCCTTTCTTTCTTTTCTCTTTTTTTGAGGTTAATTGCACGCGACCCTCGTCTTCTTCCACCTCACCGTCCTGTCCATCATTTTTTATGGCACTGTCTCGGAACACAATTGAAAAATGCGATGTAACTGCGAGATAGCGGCGGCTGGGAGAGTCAGTGGCAACACGCTCGGAACGCTGCTACGGTCACTCAGAGCTGTTTTTGTTATCTCACCTGCATCATTGCCATCAGTTGCGGGTTGCTGAATACATTTAACTGTGCAGCCATCAGAGCAGGATTGAATATGTTCGGTTGTATCCCCGGTATGCCTGTTTGTGCTTGTTGTGGTGGTTGAAATGCTGTGGGAGTTCCTGGAACATCACTTTGTTTCTCTTTTCTTGCAGATGAATGGAAACCTGGTGCAGAGGGTATGAGTGAAGGAGTTGCAGCTTGAAGGGATGTCGGTGCAACGAGGGATTTGGTAAAGTCTACGGGTGGCGGAGGTGGCTGCTCTACTGAGCAAGAATCACCCAGCGTCTGAAAGAAGAGTTTGTTGAATTGGCCTGACCGACTGTATGGTCACCATCCCCTGCTTTGTTAGGTGGCAGTGACTAGTTTCGTCGTGCGTTCGGATTTGCTGCCACCCGCAGTTTAGCTGCCTTCGCCCCTACTCATTTCTGGCCGAGGGTAGACGGTAGAACAAGAAAGAAAACAAGTCAGTTGGCGGCTAATCGTGGATGATCGCAGACCGCGAGTGATAAGCGTTGAAATTACCGTGATTGAGAAAATGTAACAGGCAGGATTGGAAAGGAGCCGCAAGACATCCTGCCCACACGAGTTAACCCCGGCGGATCATCTGGATATCACAAGATTCTACCGAGCCGCACTTCTTTGCAATTAGCGATTGGGAACAGATTTTGGCAACTCGGATTAGTGGTTTTTGACAAACTAAGACCCCATAGGTACTACATTAGAGAGAGTGATCCAACTACAGTAATCACTTACCATATTGAGCCAAGTTTGCGAGCCACGACCACAATTTTCGGTGATGAAGTTCGATGGGGTTTCTGAAACAGTAGAGGCCATAGTGGAAGTATACATAATAATAGTACAGTGCGACAATAGACGAGAGTTCCTGGAGGAAGCGTTATCGGGCCGAGTGGACAGTTTCAGGTGGAAATGGGGGTGAGAGAGTACAGTGAAGCAAGGAGGGAACGAGAGAAGGGGGAGTGTCCGAGAGAGTGACCAGAGGGCATTGATATGCTAATAAGTACTGGCTGGGAAAGCATGTTGCAAAATTTTAATACGACACCGACCGACCGACTAGGCTGGAGGTTGGTTCTGTGTTTCAGGTGAGAGAGAAAGAAAAAAGCGACACATATGATAGTGGACAGTACTGAACCCGCGGGGTGTTGAAATGAGAGCTGTTGGGGGCTCGGGGTGGCTCTAAGCGCCGCCCCCATCGCAAGTGACAAATTTGAAGAAGCGGTGCCAATCCGACGAGTAAGCCTTGCTCGCGCACGGATCAAAGGATTTTCCGGGGTGAGTGATGAAAAATTTGAAGAGCCGCTCTCTTTCAGCCTCCGATCGACAACTCCTCAACTCTCTTCACTTCTTCTCAGATCGAAGGCACTTTGGTAAACTGGGAGATCTGAATGGGGGGAGTGCCCGCCTGCCCGGGGGGACATTGTTCTTGTGTGTGAGAGGATCCGCCGCGCTTTCACTCCACTGGTTATCTTTTCGTTTTCGGGAGGGATTGAAGAAGAAGGAGACGAGGATCGAGGAGAAGAAAGAACGGGCGCGGACAGGATGCTGTCGTTAGCCGGGAGATAGGAGAAGAAGCAGGAGGAGGAGGAACGGGATGGCGAGAACGAGGAAGAAGCCGAAATGTTTCTTGATGTCTCCATGGGAAACCCGAGTGATCATCGGGAGGGTAGATGTTAAAGTTGAAGACAATCTAAGAGGTTCAGAAAGACTTTGGGAACAGAGTAAACCTTTGTTGCTATGATCAAAAACCCTGTCTAGCTTCAGGAGGGTTGCATGAGTCAAGTGTTGAAAATCTTTAGGATTACATTGATATCGGGGAGAAAGGTGGATCAAGAACCGAATCGGCTCAAAAATAAGGAGAAGGGGGCGAAGGAGAGAAACTTTGATCTCTGGGCAAATACGGTAGTAGAAGTGACACCGGAAACGCACTCAATGAGAACCCGGGAGGAGCAACAACGGAGAAAAACCAGACTACGGAAAGAGCAAACACCGGATGAGTTCATGCACTTTTGACCCTTGTGTCGATCCACGTGGCATCACAAACAAAACAGAGAGGTTCGGGGTGAGATGGAGAAAGCTTCCAGGGCAGGGTACAAGAGTGCAAGCGGTCGCGCGCGAGGTGGCTGGCCCCGCAGCTACGACGACCGGTTTGCGATGATCGGAGGGCCGATGCTTGGCTAGCCGAATCCGCCACCCCATGCGGCGGCTAGCGGTCATTTCGAGAGAGAATGGCAAAGGGAAAACTACTCGGTAGAGGAGCGAAAGACCCCCCGGAAATCTGGGCGGAGTCAGGGAGCCAAGTGTGAAAGGCTAGTACAAAAAAGAAGGAAGAAGCAGAAGAAGAAGGAAGAGGCAAAGGGAGGGGCGTTTTGATATCAAAAATGCTCGGGAAGGATAGCAAACAAGGCAGGCGTCCGTTACGACATACTGGTAGACAGAAGGCTTCTTCCCGAGGCAACAGTATTACTGTACATTTGTGTTTGCCGGACGACCGCCGTACGCCCTGAAACGGACGACAGGCGCGGCAAAAATAGGAGGAGAGGCGGCGACCGTCCGGTGTTCAAACAGAGTAGGAAAGGAAGGAAGAACGAGTGACCGGCAGGACCAGAGGGACAAAGGACTCGATGGCATGTGGAACTGAAGGGAAAGGGAGCAGGAGAAGGTTGACTGATAGGGAGGTGTCATTCAGAGAAGTTGGAGCAGGAAAAGTTCACCTCGGTTCCGGATGTAATCAGAGTATCACATAGCTTCAAAACAAGAGAACAAACATATGACAAGTAACCTCCAAGTTCACATGATGAAATAGAGAACAACAAATTAGGAAACGGGGGCTATGAGCAATTAGGGGGATAGAGATCATTGGTGGCAAACAAGATATACTCTGTGGCGCATGATGTTGTTTATGATTAGGAGTGATATTCGGATTTCAACCTGGTATTATGGGTCAAATGTCCTAGAAAGGTCCTCAGCTATGTAGGTAGCCTCATGACTTGGGATACAAACCCCAAATTTGGTTTGTAAAGCTGTACTAGTAAACATATAAGGTGCCCTGGTTTTTGATTCTCAGAACTTTTGCGAAACTGAAACAGAGGTGGACGCGGAGAGTCAATTCGAATATTACTATCTGTTTCTGTGTTTGCTAATTGAACTCATCATGCACACTCTCCGTGGCCTGATAACCTTCGCCCCAGCCACAACATTTTGGTTCAGGCACTCGCTGATAAACTGGAAGAGAACGACGTGAGTCGACGGCGGAAAATGCTGATAGCGAGGGGGTCGCGGCTCTTGAAATTTGAATCGAAGCAAGTACGACACAATATGAATGCTAACAAATAGTACTTGATAGTGACGGGAGGGCAACTAAGGAAGCTGGAAAAGGAGTAGCTCTGTTTCTCGGGGGGACCGAGGGTGGGAAGGCGCCCGTCTCGGAGGCGAGAAGTGTAGGCAGTCAGAGGAAGCTGGAGGGTGCAGTTGTAGATATCAGGACCGGTCTTTTTCCGGGTAGTACCTCCCCCTGAGAAGTGAGGACGAGAAGCAGCGGGAGGAGGCAGCCAGCATAACCCCGAGGGCCATTCGGTATGCACTGACCGATGGCTGCAGTCCGAGATACTGTCGGCGCGTGGACCTCTCGCTCCCGTACACTCTCTGGCCGCCATTGCCCCCGGCGGCAGCAAGCGGAAACTGGTTTTCCCGCACGGCGACCGCGCGGACATTGTCTGCGGTCTCTTTCGTTGATCGTACGCCTCTGACGCCAGCCATGCCAGACTATATCGTTGGCGCGGTCATCATTGAGACGCAGGCGTTTCGAGAAGTTTTTTCGGGATTGCGAGATGGCATGGGAACGCGCAAGGCGCTGCGGAGAGGGTGCGGAATGGAAAAGTCAGTGATCAACAGGGCACATTCTGAGTCATTGAAGACTCAAAAGAAGAAGAGCAACACCCTGTTATCTACCGTAACCTTTCCGCCCTTTCTTCACGCCTTCCGCACTTCCGATTGCACAATCAGATGGTCCAGAAGTGAAGGGGCGCGACGCGTTGACTTGATTATTCCGGTATGAGTGAGCCGCGACACGGATAGAGAGTGCAACAAAGCGAGAGGGACCAATGAGGGATGACAATCTAACCGATGAAATTAGGTTGTACAAAGAGGAGGAATATGGAGGGGATCTGACAAAGAGCACTCTTGGAGCACCCTAACGAAGCTGCGGCTACCGAAGGAACAAGGCCGTGTTGCTTCATGTTGTTTGATTGATCTCGGGAGAAACTCGCGCATTTTCGCGCGCTTCCTTCCTACCATCTCCCCACCTTCTTCTTCTCCAGGCTTCTTCTAAAAATATCCGGGGCACCGTTTGCTTTTGCGGCGGCGGTGGCGGTCGTCTCTCTCTCTCCGGGGCGCACTTGATCTATTCCGGACGCGGCAGGTTGCCGGAGAGCGGAGAGCGCTGCGCAGAACAGAGAAAAAGCTAGCATTTTTTGGTATGTTTGTTGGCGACACCGAAAAAAGAACGCATGGAACGGGATCGCGTTGCGGCGAGGCGCGGAAGACGCGGAAAGCGTGCGGAAATGGCAAAACAGGGTTTCCGGGTTGCTGCCTTTTTTGGCAGAGCTCGCGATCGGTCGAGGTGTTTTTGAAACAAACTGATGATGCGGAGAACGGAATGGCAAACAGTTCGAGAGGCTCGGGGAGTAGACGAGGGAGCAAGGGATGGAAACCTGAGAAGAAAGATGTCTGCAGGAACACAGAGGAAGGTATAATTTGAACTGGTATAAAAGTGACCTGTTCGCCAAATATAGATAGAAGTTGTTCTATTCATTCCAGTACCCTCCTGCACCTTCAGAACACGTGACGCCTGCAGGCGTTCGTTTCAAATATCTATCCAGCTTCTTCTCCTCCCAATCCGATCCTCCTCCGCATGGGTCAGGCTGCCATCTTTGAGACTTTCGTTGTCTTCTTCTTTTCTTCGGTATCTTCTCATCTTGCCCCTCCAGAACCAGCTCTACGCGTCATCACCTCAAGTCAACCCTGGCGAATGTTCCGGTCATTTAGATTCGCAAAAATCATCAATCAAGCTAGTTAGGGGGCAGGATCACACCTCAATGACGCATTCAAATCGTCCCCGTCCTCCCCTCATCCGACGATCCATTCAATTTCGTAACTGCCCTTCAGGAGAAAGAAGAAGCCTCGGGGCGCTCAGACAGCCTTTCTCAAGTTGTCCGGCCACTGGTCGACCTCCTGGAACCAGTTTGGACCCTCCGCCCCTGGGGTTGCGATGGTGTTGGTCACCTCTTCGCGCAGGACACTCGCACATCATCTCGCTCGAATTATGCAGACAGTACGGTGACGAAAGAGGGCGCGAAGAAGATGAAGCTGAAGGAGAAGAAGAGGACGTCGGCTAATTTGAAGATGGACAGGATAGACGGACGGTTGCGCCGACTGCCGCCGCTGCAGCCAAAATTGCACAATCAAAACAGCTTGACACATTCATTCGCAAGGGCCAACTAGTTTTTTTTCGAAAAGTGGTCGACGACTACATCGGGAAGAGCGGATCGACGAATTAGGCAATGAGGGCAGTCGGACAGACGGTGTAACCAGCCGGGACAGTACTTTCACAGAAGGAGAACGGTAGGACAGGGGACATGGATCAGGTGGAGCTGGAAAGGAAGCTGTTGCTTGAATCGGTTAACCATGTTGCTCTCTTTCAGAAGAATCTAGACGTAGTTTCTGTATGACAGAAAGAAGAAGGGTGAACTTTGTGACTTTACAAAGCTACCGTAACCTGTTATTCCTTATGATCCCTCCATCAACTCAGCTGACACTCATCCCATTCATACTCTCCAAAGTTGTCTCCATTATCTATACACAATGCGGTTTGAATTAGCCGGTCAGTAACCGCTTTGGTATGTGTCTCGCGAACTTTTCTGCTTTTGCGTCGACTACGCAACAACTGGATACGAGTTTCAATATTGTTTGGGTGGGAGGGCGCCCGCCGTCGTCGGCGCAATACGACTGGGGGCTACTTTCGGAACGATGGCTAATCGAGCGGATCAGGAGGGCGCAGACACCAGATGGAAGCAGAACCGGATCAGCCAGCCAGGGGGCTTCTGTTCGACGACGGCGGCTAACAACGAGTGGGGATATGAATCGAACAAGGGGTCATCTAGGCTAGTTGCATGAAAAACGAAGAAGAAGAGGGGACGGGCTAGTGTGATGAAGCCGCCGCCACGGGAATCCGAACAACTTGACGAGATGACAATGGATTGAGGATCCTCAATCGAGAATTGGGAACTTGTTTCGATCGGGACTCTCTTCTCATGACTCTCTCGCGTGGAGGGGGATTCCCACACCCATCTCCAGTGCCACGTCACTCCCTCAAACAAATCCCAAGCTGCTTCTGCTGTTGCTTCAAAGCAAATATCCGAAAATAGTGCGAAAACGCGTAGCGGAGCGGTCATTTTTAGTATTCGCCGCTGGTATACTACTGTAAAGAGCAAACAAGCACTGAAACGAGGCGATTGTCCGGCACACGCACATACACACAAACCATGTATTTGGCTGGATGGCCGACCGTTGAAAAAGCAAACAGTCTGTGGTGCATGAATGATAAAATATGGGCAACACTTTCGGGAACACGACGAGCCAGCGAGGGACGGTTTTCCGGAGGAGAGAGTCCCACGCGAATGTAATTGGTTTCACGGAACGGAACGAGGCAGAGAAACGGACAGAAAGTATAATAGTTTGACGATGACCATGAATAGAAGACTCTTTCCTTTGCCCCTTCCACCCTTTGTCCCTCCAGTTCCTTTCCGAACAGTACGAATTTGTTTCCAGTTTCTTTCCAATCTATTCCGTTCCATCTGGGACGTGCTCGAATCGTTCGTACTGCTCGGTATAATTATTATGACATTTGAATCCCAGTAGACAGAAAAGAAGGACTCGACTTTTATCCCTCGACCGATAAACAATGTGCAAAGGGGTGGGAAAGAAAAACAATACGACAAGTATGTCAAAAATGATAAAGAAAGAGAAAAGCAACAAAAATAGGGAGAAGAAGCATCGTAGGAAGACACGAGAGTTTCGTACAGTTGTGAGGCAGAAGGGCAAATCGTACAATTCAGGAGACGAATTGTGGGAGAAACGACACGGAGAGAGCATTCGCGAACCGGCGCCCACGGAGTCTCCCACGACACGACGACGACGACGATTTCGACAAAATGAATAACTGATAATTTCTTTTTTGTGCGTGTTTTTGTGCATGACACTTGCCAGAAAAATATGGGGTGGTAGGTGTGGTGGCGGGTGGGAGAGGCCGTAATTATGGGAATTGTTATCAGAAGATACCGTAGTCGCAGCGAACGTGTACACATGTTTTTTCTTTCGAAGGAACATTGGAAACGGAAGAGAAAAGAAAGGAAACGGAAGCACGAAATGAATCAACGGAGAGAGAAGTGAAGAAAGAGCAGAAAGGGGTCACCTGGGGGAAAAGAGGGGAAATATTGAAAGTGCTGGATGATAATTGAAAAGAAAAGTGTTTTGCGGGAAAGGGGAACATGACGGGTCAGACTGTGTGACTCACGCTTTCGGCAAACCGAGGAGCACGACAGATGCGACGAAGGAGGAGCACTGAGTCTTCGTGACTACGGTGGAGGATTCAGAAGAAGAGAAAACTTGTTGCATGGAATTCTGTGACTTTTGCTCATTCGTACTATGCACTTTCTGAAAGGAAAAGAGAAGAAGAAGAACCAAAAGTGTGTCAAAAGTGACGGTCAAAAAACAAACAAGACCTCGGTTTGATATGAGAACTGTACGATCAGCTGAAAGTCAAGTTGGTGTTGAAACAGCAACAGATAAGATACGGGAAGGATGAAAGTGCAAATGTGTATCTGAGGGACTGAACGGATCTTCATGGATCCTTGGATCAGGTGGTTTTTGAAGTTTTCCACCTCGACTACTACTCAAAGATCTTTTGCTTTGAGTTCTCTAGAGAAAACCCAGAAAGTAGTCTATAATCAGGCATAACGAAGCTGTGACAGACTCCGCCCCTTCTCACAAAAGTCGTCGTGTTTTGCCTTCGAGCCCGCCGTCTTTTCTTTTCCAGTGAATCAGTCGTTCTCTTCACACAGATCCGTTTTCGGATAACCCTCCAATTTGGCAGGCAAAAACCTCCAATTGTTGTAGTCGTGAAGGCAAAAACGGGACACGAAAATATACAAAATTAGCATGGAGAGTGATAAGCAAATGGCAAAAAGCGACATCGTCATTCTCGAGGGAGTGACTGCTCCCGGGCGGGTGTTCCGAGGGAACCGAACGAACACAGAATAGTACAGCCGAAAGGGAGCAGGGTCATTGCTCCCGGCTCTCGCATATGATGAGCTCGACGACGGGAGTGCAAAAAGTGGGTGAGGTCTGTGTGAGCGATCCCGCCGAGAAGAGCGAGCGCCCTCACTTTGAAATATTTTAAAATGTTCGTTTCTTGCTCGTTGAGCCACCGACTGCGGGCACTACGTCCGTGAGAATATGCCGCCGGGACTGGGGAAGGTGTTGTAATGAGCACAGGAGGGCAACGACGCATAGTTGAGACACACACATGTACACGCATATACTGCAGCTGATCAGCTCATGGGAGAGGGATCCATGCTCGGATCCGTATAGCTGATGACCGGCGGCCAATGTTTTGATGGCGGGCTCTCCCACCTCTGTCATGTGTTGCTTTTGTGTTCGATAAAAACAACTGGACCTTTTCGCCTCCCCTCCCTGACCGTCGAAGACCTCACTGACAATCCTTCTTCATTCATTTCTAGCCAGTATACATATCTACAACCAAAAAAAGAGAGGTGTCAAGCTGAGGTTAGCCGAGGGGAGAGGTTGACAGATTCCTGCGATGATCAATGACGTGGCAGCTGTCTTCTTCTTCTTTAGTTAGAGTGGCGTAATGAAGGAAGAAAAGAGAAGGAATGGTGAAATGGGGAAGGGAAGAGCAAGAGTTGAGATGATGGGGCTGCTTCATAAATCAGAATTCGAGGACAGCGAAGACGATGCTGCGTGGCAACAGGCAACAGGAGAATTGCGGAGCACTCGAGGAGTTGGAAGTAGAGTGAATGACTTGGGAAGTTTTCAGGATTCCATCAAAGAATCAAGAGATTGTAGAAACCTGATTGGTCGTGATCCTTCAAGTTATCGTGTTCATTTACTTTTGATTCATTGAACTCTCGAACCGGGGAATTCCTTCCCGCCCGTATTCCCGAGACCCCCTGCTGCCATCTGATCTCTCTCCCTGCTAATCATTTTCTTATCTTGCCATGATTGATGCACCTCTGACCAGCCGCCAGTCTGGCCGATCTCTCCCCTCGTATCACTTGTTCCCAACGCTCAGCTGATCCTACACATGCACACAACACTGCTGCTCCTGCTCCCGCTGCCATCCACTATACACACCTGATGTCTCATGCCTGGTCAACCTTCCACTCGCTGCTTCTTTATCTTCTTCCCCATCCCGACCACCCTCGCCAATAGGTCAGTGTGCCGTAGTCGACGAAAAGCACACCTGTCATGTCTGCTCTCTCGTGTTTTTCGTGTGCTATCTGGTCTGTTGCGAGATACTTAGTGATTGCGCCACCGGGAGGGAGGGGGAGAAGAAGAAGCGGAAGAGCGGAAGGGATCTGAAGGGGTCCGTCAGTCTTTTTGACACGATGTCGCCGCGTCAAATACGGGCATATGCTTTTGACATGGGCCATCAGTGAGGCGTCACGCATTTTGACGGAAGCTACCGTATGCTGGGTGCCTGCGGGAATTAAGGAAGACAAGGGTTCCACAAACAAATTGAGAAATCTAGAATAGGGGTTGAGAGAACTAAAAAATGATTCATTGACTCGAAAAGCAATGAACAGATTAACGAGACAGCTTGCTTCTTGGTGGGCACTTGCAGTAGTTGGCATCCTCTCCTGGTGTTCCAGATGGTCCCTGTTGTCCATCGAATCCTGGTGCTCCCGGAGCTCCATCCTGTCCTGGACCTCCTGGAGTTCCCTGAATTCCTGGCACTCCACTGTTTCCATCGTTTCCTGGCTGCCCTGGGAATCCAGGTTGTCCCTGTGGTCCCTGTGGTCCTTGTGGTCCTGGAGCTCCCTTCGATCCGTGAGTTCCATCGCGTCCCTTGTCTCCTTGAGCTCCGTTGTTTCCTGGTGCTCCTGGCTCTCCTCCGTATCCTGGGTTTCCTGGATGTCCTGGGTGCCCGTCTGGTCCCCGAAGTCCTGGTGCTCCATCGTTTCCTTTGTCTCCTGGAGCTCCTGGTGGTCCAGCTGGTCCTGGGAATCCTGGTGGTCCAGGTGGGCACATGCGGCATTGTTGGTGAGCATCCATGTTGATTGACGGGTAGTTTCCTGGCAGTCCTGGGGCTCCTGGCTCTCCAGCAAGTCCTGGGGTTCCATCTTGTCCTGGAGTTCCTGGTGGTCCAGATTGACCAGGTGGGCAAGCACTGTTTGAGTTGCAAACTAAACAATGATTCTGATCCATGGGTACGGTGAATCATCACTTACCGCATTCTCCAGGACGAGTAGTCTGTCTTTTCTTTCTGGCAAATGGAACAACCGATTCTCCGAAAGTCTCTCCTCTCATGTTGGCCCACACTTCATTGTGCAGATCACGGAACTCATTCATATCATAATGAAGCTCTCCAGTGATATCATTGATCTTGTTCCACAGAGCAGGAACAAAAGTGGAAACGAGGAACAGAGATGAGACAGAGAAGGCGATGGCTGCGTATCCAGCCACACGAGCTGACATTCTTCTGAAAAATGGAGAAGATGAGAACAGAATAAGAGGGAGGAAATGGGGAAAGTGATCATAGCGGAAGGAAAGACAGTCCTTTTATAGACGACGCACCGCCCACAAATCATGGCGTTTCGCTTGAAAGCAACACCTTGTCATCCGCCGGACGAACCAGTTCAAGAAGGTCAGATCGTACTGTTCAACACAGTTACAATTATCATGTCTTCTGGAAATGTTCACTGAAAGAATTGGAATGTTGAAGATGTCTGGGAATGACCGGTATTATGTTACAAGTTGAAACCCTTCTTGATTAATTTTCACGTCAATTATGCTCATCATTGCCACGTCATAAAATCTCTTATTGAATGTTCCTAACTGCTCTCTCTTCATCAACATCTCTCTGATATCCCTTGTTTCCTTATTCTTACAGTGACGCAATTATCATTTGACAATTGGGAAACAAAAAAGAAGAAGCGAAAGGCAGCTAACGAAGCGGTGACACGAGTGGAACGATAAAGATTCGCGGGTGGAGATAACGGTTACACCCGGGCGGACAAGCAGCAAATCACTCAAAAAAAGAAAGAGGGCTTCAAACAAGCTGGACGGATTGACCCAGGGAACAATTAGAGAACAGTTTATTCCGGTGAAAGGGGGAAAACAATAAATACACTTGATTGCGGCTAAAGATGGGATCAAGGGATCATCTGCGGGATCCGTCCTCGAAAAACACTCCTCCGTCGATTGCACAGTACCTGGAAATCAGAAGATCACTAGATGAAAACTTCTAATGCTATACTCACTTTGGACAGATTCCCCGTTCTCCCAAATCTCCAGGAGGACCCTGCGGCCCTCTTGCTCCTGGTGGCCCATCATTTCCAGGGATTCCTGATGATCCTGGTGGTCCTTTCGGACCTGGCATTCCTGGTGGACCCTCTTCTCCAACTTCTCCTTGCTCTCCCGGAGCACCCGGTGGTCCAGGCTCTCCTGGAGGGCCTGGCTCTCCGGGGGAGAAGCTAACTGGCTCTGCATTCACTCCTGGTTGGCCGGGAATTCCTTGAGCTCCAGGCAGGCCAGGCTCTCCAGGAGGACCTGAAATGTTCTTTGTAGATGAGAAAATAACTTGTAAACCGTACCGGGTGGTCCAGGTTCTCCTGGCTCTCCATCTAAACCTCTTTCTCCTGCATTTCCTGGATGACCTACATCTCCAGGAGGACCTTGAGGACCCGGTTTCCCTGGAGGACCTGGTGGACAAGGGGAACATGGTGGAGGTGTGACAAGCTCGCAAGGCTGATTCGGAGGCTTTCCCGGGTTGCCCGGGAGCCCCGGGACTCCTGGTTTACCTGGTCTTCCTGGTCTTCCCGATTCTCCCGGTGGGCCCGGGGAACCAGCCATACAACAACCATCGCAATCGTCCGATTGTTGACTAGCTAATTCGGATAGAGCGTCATAGTATCCATTGAGAGCACGAGAACTTCCAGAGTTTGTATAGCCAGACTGACGGGCTGTTCTGTTACGTGGAAGTTGCTTGAACTGTTGGACTTCGATCCAAATGTCTTTCGCTGAACTCTGAAGGGAAATATGATTCTGGTAAGAGACTTCAACAAGGATTCTTACTCTGCAATAATCAATCTCGCCTTGCATCGACGATTTTACGTTTTTGATATAGAAATAGGCCATTGGAAGGGACATGCATACCTAAAGAAACACTGAGAGAATACTGAACTTCTTACTTAGAGACTCACTGAAATGATAGCAACAAAACTGAAAGAGATGGCCGAGTAAGCAATGAATCTGTAGGCTTTCACCTGAAACGACGAACACATTTTGACTAGGATATTCAACGGCACCTTCAGTTCTTCCTCCATCGTGTAAAAGGGACTGGAGATTCCTCGAGTGGTCGCTAATGAGTTTCTATTTATAAGACATTCCCTCTCAACGAATTACTGCTTCGACGCTCTTCACACCGACCAGTTACTTTACCGTTTCGTGTACACATTAGTCAGATCCCTCCCTCCCATAATTATGGCCCCCTGGGAGGTTGTCTGACTTTCCGAGAAATGTAATTGAGGAAGAAAAAGAAAAGAGTGCGAACACATTTGTCCATTGGAATTCGAAGAGAATCGACGCCAAATTTGACGAAATGAAGCGAAAATTAGCAAGGTGAATGAATGAATTGAATAAACTTCGATAAATCATTCGCTCCCGGCTGGCTTCGGACACGAAGCCACTTAGTCGGAATAGTGCCCCGAATCCGCAGACAAAATGGATATATGTGAAATACATGTGAAATTTATGGAAAAAGTACTCGAAATAAAATGAAAAAGGTGGGGAAAGGAAACAAAATACGAAAAGATCAAACGGAACCGTGTATAGAACATGAGAATGGTGATTGGAGCTGGGTTGAGTCGGGATGATCAATTATTCGGTTGCAGAGATACGGCAGAGATCGGCGATGAGACGGGAGAGTTGCAGCTTCGACGAGAGGCCTTGGATAATGCGCATGTGACAGAAGGCGATTTGCTGAAAACCGGAAAGAACGGTTTGGGAGGAAGAATGAAACTCTTACCCGGATGTACTCCATTCTGAGTTGCTCGCTGACATTCTTGGACAGCTCAACAGTTTTGACGACACGGAACAAGGTGGAGACGATGTCATCTGACGAGAAGCCGAGTCTGTGGAACTCGTGGATGATCTTGGAGGCCTCGAAGAACTTCTTCTCCGTGCAGAACATCAGCATCTTTTTCATCAGATCGGGATGCGGCTCATCGCAGACTTTCAGCACGTTCTCCTTGTTGACACGCTCATAAGCGTTGAATGTGGCTTGAAGATTGTTCAGGGCCTGTCTCATGTCTCCTTGTGCAGTGAACAGAATCGCCTCGAGGCCTCCATCGTCGATATTCACATTTTCCGCTCTGACAACTTCCTTCACGCGCATCAGAAGCTCAGGAGCAGTTAGCTTGGTGTAGCGGAGAAGTGCGCAGCGTGACTGAATCGGCTCTGAGAAGCATTGTTTTCATAAACTATTTCAAGAAAATTTGGCTTACCGATGATTTTCTCAGATTGGTTGCACGCGAGAGCAAATCTGGTGGTCTTCGAATAGACCTCCATGGTTCTACGGAGAGCCTGCTGAGCTCCTTCCGTCATCGAATCAGCCTCGTCCAGAATGATAATCTTGTGTCGTCCATCTGGAAGGCTTACTTTCGTCTGTGCGAAAGTCTTGATGCGGTTGCGGACGACGTCGATACCTCTGAATTAATGAGAATTCGTTCAACAACAGTTTAGAAAACCACTAACCGCTCATCAGAAGCATTCAATTCCAAGACAGCATCTTTGACTCTGTCGCCGAGCAGTTCTCTCGCCAGAGCCCACACTGAAGTTGTCTTTCCGCAGCCAGGAGGACCCTACAACATTCTCGTTTTGATTTTCTTATTTTCTGTTTGCAGACTTACCGAAAGAATAATGTTCGGCACATTTCCCTCTTGTGCAATCGTTTTCAATCTGTCGACAATGTTCTCGTTTCCGACGATGTCTGATAAAACCTAGAAACCAATGCATTTTAGAGTTAGGATGCTTTTACAAACCTGAGGACGGTACTTCTCGACCCACGGAGCCAACTCCCGCTTCGAAGCCTTCGACATTTCTGGAAATTGGAACGAGTTTTCAGGAAATTGAGAAGCAATTGGCAGCTGGCGCGGGAAAATTTTGAAACTGTGACGAAGTCCGAGAGGACTACACGGGCGAGGGACTAGTTTTCTCGCACTCAGCCAACTTTGAAAACTGTTTTTTTGCGAAGAGATAAGCGATCTGAGGAACACAACAATGCTGGAGCGTACAAAGTAAGCGAGTGCGCTCCAAGTTTTATTGCTACGGCAAATATAATCTCTCCACGAGAACCTAATTTTGAATTCAAACAAATTGGAACTTGCCTAAATTTTGTGCAAACTGACGTTGCGATGTTTGCACAGAAGCATTTTAACTGACGCGCAATGAGAAGCGAGCTTCAAATTTTTCTTTCAAACTTTCAAAAATTTACTCTCAATCTCCCTCTGTCTCAAAATATGTCAAGACATTTGGAGAAAATTGCACATTCTTCTATCAAGAGTAGTTCAGGTTTTGAACCCATTTGATTCCGTCCCGTCTCTGTTCCCTTTCACCAGTTCTCATTTTCTAACATCTTTCAAAAATCCTCTTGCCAAGCCATCAAAAAACATCCAACCACTGACCATGCGCCCAGGTTCAATTGCATCAGAGAATTGTCATCACACCGCACGTCATCCTTCTCTGTTTACCCACAGCGCGAGGAAGCGTACGGGTGGCCTAGAAAAACCACTCGCGACCGCGGATTTTGGAATTTTAGAGGGGTCGTTTCGAAGCCAGTTGTTAGCTTTCCTGTTCATTTTCAGAGTGAGAAAACCTAATAGTATTGCTAAGGAGGGTTTTTTACATCAGAATCAACTACAAATATTGAGAAATTAATCGAAAACACCCAGAAAACCGCTTATCAGTGAAAGCATTTTCTTAATCAGTATATCACAAAATCCCTTCCATACATTTTGCTAATTTTCTGCTCATATGTTCAAAAATCAATACGGAATCGAATAATACTACTCACTTCCCATGAATTTCCCTGGCTCACGCGCCACAACTGAAAAACCACTTTTATCAGTGCAAATTTTCACTCAATCAGTGATATCTCGAAATTCCTTCCATAAATTTTTCTGAAATTTTGAGCATATAGGTAAAAAACTATGCTGAATCGATTGTTATGACTCGAATTCCCTGAATTTCCCTAGGTTTTGCACTACAGCTGACACGTTTTCTCTGTGCGATTTCACCCTTTCAAGCACTGAAGTTTCGAATTTTTTGGCTAACTAGACCTAACTAGACTATTATTCTCTTGAAAAAGTGAAAGAAAAACTGTTTTTGTTATCAGCAACTTCTAAAAACAACTGATTTTCAGACGCGCACCAAAAAACGGCGGTTACCGTACTCTCTCGCGTGAGAGACGCAGAGACATTTTTCTCGCCGGCCGCGCGTACGCTTCCTCGCGCTGTGTACCCTCTGCTCTCTCTTGTTCCACTATTTAACCGAGGTGTTTCCCTCTGTCTTATCGCAAAGACTTCTAGAAGGTGCTATTAGTACCGGTCACCAGGTAAATAAACAAACACTTTCTTCCGAAACCTATACTATTCTGGTAAGAGACCCTTGCCCTTCTTCCAACTTATCACCAAACTTGACTCATTTCTTCATTTGTTCGCTCCGCCTTTTTTCTCTTTATAAATTGAATGCTTCCCATCTGACACGAAACCGGTCTTGCGGTCTCTGTTCTTTGCGGCCTGGCCACACTTCGATTCGTTCCATTATTTGTTTCTCGCAACCTCGCCTATCTCTCTCCTTTCATTCCGTTCTCTCTCTTCGCTAAAAACTAATAAGTTTCATTTTCCAGCTCTAAATATGGCCAATTTGTTCGCTGGAAAATCGCTGATCAACAAGGAAGGCGAAGAAATCGATGGAGGAGATGCTCTTCGCGGAAAGAAGGTTGTGGCGCTGTACTTCTCGGCCATGTGGTGCGGATCTTGCCGCCAGTTCACCCCGAAACTCAAGAGATTCTACGAAGCTGTCAAGGCAGCCGGAAAGGACTTTGAAGTCGTCCTGGTGAGCAGAGATCGTGAGGCTGAAGATTTGCTCGAATACCTCGGACACGGAGGAGACTGGGTGGCCATTCCATTCGGAGACGAGAGAATTCAGTGAGTTGTCATCGCAAAGTCTCTTTTTGAACCATCATCTTTGCAGGGAATATCTCAAGAAGTACGAGGTGCCAACCATTCCGGCTTTTAAGCTCATCAACAGCGACGGAGAGCTGCTTCATGATGCCCGCGGAGACGTCACCGAACGTGGAAAGGACGAGCCATTGGCTGTCTTCGACGAGTGGGCCGAGAAGTTCCCAGCTAACTGATTGATGCGGTTCTGTAAATGTTATGTTTATATTCATTCTTTTTTGACGAACATTGTTAAATTACGCTTTCCTTTATGAAATTTTTATAATTTTTCAAACGAATCATGATCGTCTTCGGCAGCGGAATGCTCTTTGGAACAGGGAACTCGGAGAACGGAATGAATTGGAAACATAGGAGTGGATCCTTTTGTTGTCTTGTCTTGTTTTCAGAAATGTAATTTCAAACTTTTATGAGCCCCCTTTCCCACATAATTTGAGAGCAAAAGAGTCTTGGAACTCCCGGGGATTAAAAAAAAAAACAAAAAAACAAAGTAGCTGGGTCTCTCTTTCTCTCGTGAGTTAGTGAGTAACGTACTCTTGTCTATTCCTCTTCGCAGCACTCCAACTGTTGCACGCGTGGTCTAGTGCCTAGCGTCTCGTTTGTGATCGGAGTCTCTCCGGTTCAAGTTCTGTTGCATCTATGTGTACTCACTTGTCGTAAATGGGCGAGTGTAGAAGGGAAATGATGCGAAATTGACTGTTAATCCCGCTGACGGGCTCGGATCTTCTCTGATTCTAGTCCTAGTCTAATGGGGTTCCCCATTTTATACTTTTGATTGTTATTCACTGAGACAACGAAACATTTTCATTTTTCATACAATAAATACAACAAAACTGTTCATTTATCTCATTAGTTGTTCGAAAAACTCAACGTGAACTTCTTCTTGAGAGCAATCAAGCTGATCATCTGGTTCGACGAGATGACAACTCTCTGGGCCGAAGCATCGTAGAAGGACTTGGTCATGTCGAGTTTCACAGCAGTTCCGTCAAGTTTGAAGCCAGTGAAGTTGGGAGCAGATGGATAGCCGAGGATCTCGATGGTGTCAAGAGTTGGGGGCTTGACGGCCGTGGAGCATGTCTCGCAGTTTCCAGTGAACACTCCTCCGACGATGGAAGAGGTGAAAGAGAACTGCCAGTGGACTCTGAAACTCGTTTCTCAATTGATAATAGCACTGGTGATTGCCTACCTTGGGTGAAGCTCAATGTTGTCATTCGGAATCATGTCATCTCCACCATCATAATACAGATCTCCAGAAGAAGCAGCATTGGTTTTGACAGTAATCAGAACTTCAAATGGATTGAGTCTCGAAGCAGTCGTCGTGGTGTTGGCTGCTTGACGTGGAAGGATGAATCCTCCTCTCACGAAGACTGGAGTAAGGGAAGCAAGTGGAGCATTGACGTCGTTGAATCCAGAGTACATCTTCTGTCCGTAAGTCTCCGGCTGCAGAGAGTACCACGTGTCAGATGGGAAGTAAGCATGAACTGAGGATTGTCCTTGGTACAGAGCAGGGGCAATCATGAGAGCGGATCCCCAGAGGAATTGCTCGCTGATGTTCAGGGTCTCTTCGTCTTTCGGGAATTCGAAGAAAAGCGGACGGATGACTGTGTGTCCATAACGAGCAGCGTTGTAGTGGAGACTGAAAATAAGAGGATTAAATCAAAGGAAACTAGAAGTTGTTACCTGTAAAGATACGGAAGATAGTAGTAACGGAAAGTGAGAGCAATCTTGGCTGCATTGGCTACTGATGGCCAAACTGCTGGATCTTGGTCAGGCATTCCTTGGGAATTGTGATCTCTGAAGTTGTCAATTTAGTTTAGGGTATACACCAATTCGTAGAGCACCTGGAGAATGGAGAGAATGCTCCAAACTGATGCCATCTCAAACAAAGTTCTTCATTGGATTGTCCGTTGAAACCACAGATATCTGATCCAACGTACGGCAATCCGAACATGTTGAACTCCATAACTCCAATGACACTCGTCTGCAGATCCTCCCATCTAGCTGTGTTGTCTCCGAGCCAGTGTCCACCATAACGTCCTGATGATGGGAATGTACTTCTCGAGATGACTGCTGATCGTTTTCCAGTTACTTGAGGGATCGCTCTGTACGTGGCTCTTGCCTCACTCCATCCGTAAAGATTCTTGGTGTCGTAGAAGTTGCGAGAACGTCTTGCTGTCTTTCCCAACATGCACAATGTCTTCGAGAACAGATACTCTCCATCTCTCTGATAAACTGCTTGTGTTGGGTATGGGGGAACTTCCAGACTGGCATCTGCTCCAGAGATTGGGCAGGACAACTTGGCACTGGCGAGTTGTTCCTCGAGTGACGAGTAAGTTCCAGTGTCGAAGTTCGATGGCTCATTCATATCAATCCACATTCCATCGAATGGTAGCTGAAAACTGGGACCTAATATATTTTCTAGCCTCCTCACTCACTGTTTTATGGAACTGAGCAAACTCTCCAGCCCACCAGTCATTCGTGTTGTTTTGAGTATCCAGGAAGTCAGGGAACGCTGTGTTACGCTCTGGCCACACATTTCCAAGCATGATCTTTGTGTTTTTCGCCATTGGGTACTGATCTTGAATACTATGTGGTACTTGATCGTCTCGAGCCCATTCAATGAAGGATGCATCCTGAAGAAATGCAACTGAATGACTCTTACAGCAATTCTACTTACGGCATTGATTCCTCTCTGGAAGGAAGAGTAGTCTACTTCAACAGCTGGATCGAAGATAACGATCAGATGAAGTCCTTGGTCATGAAGCTGCTGGGTGTAAGCAGGGAATCCAGACCAGTTCTAAACCAGATTCTAGGGTACTAATTCCAGTGATTGACCTACATCTCCTTCAGTGAAGTCTTCGTAGTGATTCATATAATCAATGTCGGCATATGGAACATCCAATGGAATCCCGAGTGCCTGATTTCTACTGATCACTTTCTTCATATCATCCAAACTTCCATATCCCCAGCGACAAAGTTGATATCCGAGTGCCCAGTAAGCTGGGAGGAATGGGAATCCGATGTGTTGAAGGTACTGATTGACGACTTCTTCGGGAGTTGGTCCAGGGAAGAATGCCATGTCGAGACGGCCTCCGATTGTACGGTAAAGAAGATGTGGTCCTGGTCCTGTTTCTACTTCTTGGGCATTCGAGTTGAGGATGAAGACTCCGTGGGCTTTTCCGTCGGACTCAATGCACATGTAGAATGGATGAACTCCGTAGAGATTCTGGGTGGATAGAGCTGAAGCAGAGTCTGGTCCGATGTCCCTTGCAAACATCGGCCACGTGGTGTAGCGATCCAGATTATGCTGAAAGGATTGCGATTGTCTGGAGATGAAAAGATGACATGTTGACAGCACTGTTTGATCAGGTTCACTTTCATTTCCGAGCATCCCCGAAACAGAAAAACGGGAAAGCGTCCCTCTGACGAGACGTCTAGACCCCAAAGATGATGCATGTCTCGGAATTGTTTCCGTTCAGAATGCGTAACTTAATGCCATGCGGCGCTTGCTCTTTCTCCAAATCCAGTGTGTTTCTCCGTCTATTTGCGTCGTTTATGTGCTTGCTCGCGCACCTCGCAAGACGCATTACCGCGCGGAAAGCTCGCCGCTACAAACTCGTCCGATCCCCTTGCTTCTCCTCTCGCGCCCGCCACACTTTTTCTCACCTCGTGTGCGTCGGCGCGCGCACTGGCCAAAGTTTCAAGCCATTTTTTGCAACTTGATGCGGCGATGCGGCGATGCCGGAAACCCGCGCACGGGGAAGGCGGAGTTACGAGCAAAAATCAGCGGAGCCGCTGTCCAACAGTTTATAAGGCTCGCCCTCGCCCCGGATACCCCATCATTCTACTCGCATAGTTAACACTTCACGTTTTCTCTTTTCAGCGCTTGACAATGTTCTCAAAGCTCTTCGCTACCTCTTGCCTTGTCGCCATCGCGCTGTCCACGGCTCAAGAGTCGGAGAACCCGACTAAAGTTTCTGCCAAGAAACATCGCCAGTACGTGGCTCCGGCTCCAGCTGTTCCAGTGGTTGCCCCAGTCGGCCAATGCCCAGGTAACTCCTCCCTCTTCTTCTTCTCCCTCATTTTTTGATTTCAGGAGGACCATCCCTCCCAATCGAATGTGACCCAAAGCGTCCATGGCCCCAGTGCCCACCACAATCCTACTGCTATGCTACCAACTCCGTCGACATTGGACCATATTTCTGCTGCCCAGTCTGGTCTACCTACGGAGCTGCCTGGCGCCCGGCCACTCCATTCTACAACTACGTTCCACCAGTCCCAGCTAACTGGCCAGATGTTGCTAAGGTAAGTACAGTAACCGTCTCTAATCTTTCACCTCATTCGTTTTCAGATGACCGCCAACTGGCCAGCCGCCGCAGTCAGTGTTCCAGTGAAGGCCCGCAAGCCAACCAAGGCCGACGAGACCTCCGAAGAGCAGCTCCCCGACGGTATCTCCTCCTCCATCAACTCGTGGGTTCAACGCCAAAAGTTGTAAGCGAGAGCAGTCCCGATTATCCGAATGTTGCCATATAATGTGTTTGTAAATATTTGCTGCCCCCGCCCCTCGTACTTCCGCTATTTATTGTTCAGCTTTCCGTCCCTTTCTTTCCCTTTCTCTCGTTTTTCTTTCGACCGTAAATATTTTGAATAATAATAACATATTACATACCCGAATCTTCTTGTGAATATGGTCTCCGAATCCGTAGATGTTCTTCGACGGAAGATACGTGGCAATCTGGATGAACTTGTCAGCGAATTGCATTCCACCTGAATAGACTCTTAACATGAAACAAGCAAACTTCTTTACGTACCAATACTAGTATCCCAAAGAGCAGTTCCAGTGCTAGATCTCGTCACCTTGAAACTGAAAATACCCGAAGAACCGATGGTTCCGGAAGTGAAGACAAGGGAATCGGTGGAGGTGGATGGTTTCTTTGGGAAGTTGACTGGGGGGACATAACGGTCATCGTTTCCGATGGTGAGAAGAAGAGTTGCTCCGTTGGAAGAGTACTTGACGTTTAATGGAGAGATATTGTCTCCGTATGGGTTTTCTGAAAGGTTGAAAGGATGATGACAACGTCAGTGTAGTTTGTGTTTGTCGGGTATCTAGCATGCACTCCGATTCCCGTGAAGTGGCGGCAAGTGAGCACATGAACAAAAAGAGTGTATTCTCGATCAAAACAAGATCAAAAAGTCTCTTTACTTACTCGTCTTGGCAGCCAGAACAAAAGAGTTTGTTCCAGTTGACTGAACTGTGAATCCGGACTCTGTCGGGTAGTAACACCAGGGAGTTCCAGTTGGGGAGCCATCCTAAATGACACGTGTCCAGAAGAATATCACTTCTGAATCTCACTGGAGCTTGTTCCCAAATGCAACCCCTCGACTGGCAACTATCAGAAGATGCCCCGGGTTCCGGATAACAATCGACTCGCTTGCTCACATCGACCGATGCTCCATGGGTTTGGAGCACCAGAAAGAGCAATACAGCTCCTTTCAGGCTCATTTCCTGAAATTAAAAAAGAAACTAGAAAATGACAAGTGAAAAGTGTGGTTAGCAGCGACAGGGGTGTTGCTGAAATGCGGAATGCACGTGTCTTCGTCTGATAAGAAGTTCTGCTGCTCCGTCCCTTCTTATCAGAATCACCGGGTCCACAAACTGTTTTGTGATCGAAGAAAGAAGGGCATGTCATTCTGGAAGTCGTAAAAGTGGGAAAAAAGGAAAAGATTCTTCATGGGTAAACTGGTCATTGAAAAGATGACGCAAAGCTTATATAACTGTAACAAATGAGGGGCAAAAAGGGGCAAAAGGGGGCAAAATAATATTCACAGATAAGGCAATTTAGAACATGTCATCGTCGTCGTCAAACAGACGACTGGCCATCATCAACTCGTCGTGGTGTCGGTTCAGCTCGTTGTCGGCCGCTTCCATCTTGCTTTTCGTCAGAATCGACATGTTCCGCAACATTTCCCGTTGCTCCACTCCAAACTCCTGCAGGCATCTTGTCTGAACCTTTCGTTTTTCTCGTTCTCGTTTCGATATTCTTCTCATCATTCGTTGTCGTTTGGAGCAACTCAAGCATAATGTCCGTTTGTTCGCATCATACCTGAAAACTTTATCATTATTGATGTTACTCTTTCTTTCACTTACGGCGCCGGGAACATCCAGTCTTCGTCGTCCGAATCAGAAGTCCACATACAGTCTTCCTTCCTTCCCTCCTCCGGAACATCAAGCACCGCTTTCAGTTCTCCGTTCCGTTGCAGTTCCTCCATCATATCAGTCCTCCAGCTTTCCCTCTTCTCGTCTCTGATCTCTTCCAACGTCCGCTTCTTCACTGCTTGCATCGTCAGTTCGTATTGCTTCTCCGCCTGCTCTTTCTGGTCACTGGCTCTTTCGAACTCGTCCACTCCTCTCCGACTGACTCCTTGCAACACGTTGAAGTACTGTAACGATCGGAATCCTTCTGCAGTTCGTTTCTCTCGATCCATTCGTTCCGTCTCCATCGATTCCCACTCTTTTACACTTCCTGACGAACTCTCCGGCTTCCTCCGTTCATCAATCCTGCATCGGCCACAGCTGTTGTTCGTGGTCGGCTTTTGCTCTGCCTGATGTTGTATCTTCGATCGAGCCTTCGCACTGTCCACTTTTTCAGTTGTTTTCCGGAAGTCGATGCTTTTTATCTGCTTCAAGAGGTATCTGTCGGTCCACTCGTCCTCTTTCCCGTCCACTTCCATCTGTTCTTCCTTCACCAGATCTTCGCGTTTCCGGAAGAACTTCCTCGAAATCGTCTCTCCCTCATCCATGGTTTCCCATATCTTCCGTAACTCTTCATCCAAATCCTCTCGTTTCCGAGTTTCCCGTTCTGGTGAAAAAACTGGAATCCTTTTCGGTGTCGGTGCTCCATTCAATTCATCTATCATCTCGGATTCCAGATTTAGAGGGCGACGGAGACCTGAAAGCAGGAAATAAAGATGAAGATGCTCAAAACTAGAAGAACTCACCAACTCTAGGAACAACCGGTATTTTAGGAGTGGAGGTGGCAGTTGGTTCGAAACTGTCGTCCATCTGGAAAGTGTCGTCGTCTTCTTCCTTCAGAGGATGACGAAATGCAGATATAGGCTTCTGTGGAAGTTGGGCACGGCGTGGAGTTCGTCGGAGGTTCCCCGTTTCGGAGGGGATCTTCGGATAGACTTTCTTCACTTCGGCATTCAGCGAAGGGATTGCTGAATTAACAGAGTTCTTGATGATCGTTGGCGATGCGGTTTTCCGACATGCTGCGGCCATTCTCAACATCTCTATCTCTTTCTCTTGTTTCTTGATCAACTCGTCGCGGTCCGCAAGCTCTTTCTTGTGATGTGTAGCGTTCTTTTGCATCTGAATATGGGAAATTACAATAAGAAGTTTGGAAAAACACCTACGTCTTTCTGGAATTCCGCCTGAATTTTTTGACATTTATGCTTCTCGATGTCCAGCTGATCTCTCAACATCTTGACTTCGCCACTTGGCGTTGAAGGTCGGATATCTGGTGAGACCCGTCGAACAAGCATCGTGGTTCCTGTTTTGATCGGAGGTGTGTTGTTGTTTGCGCTGAAAATGATTGAAATGTTGTTTCAAAGGTTTTCTCTCTAATTACTCACTTTCTGAGCCCGGAGTTCGCACTTCTGTGTCGAGCCAGAGAGTTTGGAGATGAGGGTGACGTACTCGAAGCAGAAGACGTTCCTAAAAGTAGTTGATCATGGACTGAGGTCAAGAGTAGTGTTCTCATACGTTGTGACATTTCCATGTCTCGAGTGGTCTTCACCGCCGGATGTATTGCTATTCTGTTTTGTGTCATCATTTGAGTTTGCGGTTGGAAGGGGACTGGAGGCCTCGGAGCAGTTTGAGTTGAGGTCATTGGACCACCGAATCGTTGAGTGGTGAGCTGACTGAACGGGGCGCCGGATGTGGAGGGTTGGGTGGGTTCTAAAAAGAAGAAGATAGATTTATAACATAGAGGAAACTCACTAAACACACTCCTTTGGGTGCTGGGAGCATGGAGAGCACGGGGATTTGAGACCGGCGGGGGCATTGAACCTTCTGCAACTTTTTGTTCTTTTGATTATAAACTTATCAACTCACTAGATTCTGCAGACGGCACACTTCCAGAAGATCCTCCGGTACTTTGCGTCGGTGCGAACATCTCAAATGAGTCATCAGAGTCGGGATCGGAATCTCTATTCGCTGGAGGTGCTTGGGAGAGGGCTTGAGACACGGACGGTTTGCTATACGGCACGGAACTGAAAAATAAACACTGGGAAAGTCTTGAATGTCCTCGAATTACCATGGAACGGGTCTGTGGAAGCTGTCATCCTCGTCCATCGGCTCATCCATTCTGAAAGAATCTAAACTGAAAACCCAGAACACAGAAAAAAAAACAGAAAGAGATCCAATGGCAGCAACGACACAAACCAGTAAAACACAAAAACAGAGACAATTTTGGAAAGAATCAACAAGCAGTATTACGAATTCATTTGGATGGGATATCGATAAAAAGAAAATCTATTTACACAAGACAATCTTTGCCTGAATATGATGATGTGAATCCTGGATCGAGACGAGTGAAAGCAACATTAATCAAGTACTAAAACAACGACCGCGTAGTCATAACACAAATTATACCGGGATGGATTGCGGAAAATCAATCGGAAAATGCCTAAAAGTGTGCCCGTATTCGAGAAAATGCTGTAGAGAAATGGAAAATTGTGAGAAAACATGGAATAATCGTGTCATTAGAGAGTTCTGTTCTTCTATCGTCTGCTCTCGAGCCCTCCGTGTCGCACTGGTTCAGGTACCGGCTTGCCGCCCCGCTTGTTCCTGTCGATTTCAGCCCGGAAGTACTCGATCGTCTTCAGTAATCCGTCCTTCATCAGCACTTGCGGCTTCCACGCGATCTCGGCGGCTGCTCTTCGGATGTCTGGTCGTCTCTGCTGAGGATCGTCTTGCTGAGACTCCATATTCACGACTTCACTCTTCGATCCTGGCACCAGATCCCGGATGTAGGTGGCGAACTCTCCAATGGTGTGTTCTTCGGGGTTTCCAATGTTCACTGGCAGCGAGTAGTTACTGTTCATCAGCTTGATCAGACCATCCACGAGATCCGTCACATATTGGAACGATCTTGTCTGAGTTCCGTTTCCGTAGATCTGAAAAACTATGGTTATTTCGAGAAAGTAATAAGAAACTCACGGTTATTGGCTTGTCCTGAAGTGCCTGGATGATAAAATTCGAGACAACGCGTCCGTCATTCATGTGCATTCTGGGTCCGAAAGTGTTGAAAATACGGGCGATGCGGATCTGCACGTTCTCTTGTTTGTTGTAGGCCACCATCAACGACTCGGCAACTCGTTTTCCTTCGTCGTAACAGCTTCTGGGTCCGATGGTATTCACGTGTCCCCAGTATGTTTCCGGCTGTGGATGCACTTCTGGATCTCCATAAACTTCCGAGGTGGATGCCAGCAGAACCGTTGCTTTGACTCTCCTAAACAACTCATTTTAGTAAACAGAACAAATTGAAATCTTACTTGGCCAGTCCGAGCATGTTGATAGTTCCGAGAGTGTTCGTCTTGATGGTCTTTACTGGATTGTACATGTAATGTGGAGGAGAAGCCGGAGATGCCAGATGGTAAATCTGATCGACTTCGACAAAGTACGGATTGACGACGTCGTGATGCACCATCTCAAAGTTCGGATGACCAACCCAATGCTCAATATTCTTCTTTCTTCCCGTGAAGTAGTTGTCCAGAGCGATAACTTCATGTCCATCAAGCATCAGCTTATCCACCAAGTGCGATCCCACGAATCCAGCTCCTCCAGTTATCAGAACACGCTTTCGGGTTTCCTCATTGCGATATCTCACAGATGGGAACGATTTTCTGCAAAGATCATAGTCCTCCATCAGATTGTTTATAAAACATAATCGAATTCGCATCGATCGTAAACAAAACACTCACGTTGTCGGCAGTGGGGCTACAACTTCATCAGCTCCCGCAGCGTTTCCGTCTCTGTCATCTGCATCGTCCATTCGGGTTCGTAGGGAGGAGAGCTCGTCTTCCAGCACTTTTATCCTTTCCAAAAGTGACGAAACCGCATCATCTGCTACGTTTCTAAATAAATATAAAGGTCACGGCAATTTCACTATTGTAACTCACTTGTTTGTGTCAATCGGAGCTTCTCCCTGTCCTTCCTCTTCCACAATGTTCACATGATCTCGCCCCTCTACCACATCATTTGATAACGGTTTGTTTGATGAATTTGATATGAGCACTATAAAACACGAAACTTTCCATATCTCTCTAGTTTGTATCTAGGAGTCATCGACTCACCGAAGATAAAGAACAGAGTGAAAAGTGCAGCGAACGCTCCGCGAGTAGCCATGGAAAACGAGGAGTTGCGGACACGTCGAGGACTCAGCATGCGGGAAGGAGGCGAATCAGGGATCGGCACATGCAAGGAGCCTGGAAACGGACAATATGAAACACGGGGTGGGCGGCGAGGAGCAACGGAACAAAGAGAGTAAACACAGAGAAAGAGCGGGAAATCATTCGATTATGCGGGACTTTTCGTAGGCTAGACCACCGAGAATTCAGCAGTTTCGTGATGATCGAATGACTAGAAGAGATGGTAACAACGCGGGATTCTGGCGGGATTATGACGTGTGTTCGACACTGTTATTATCGGCGGCGGCGGCAGTACAAAACTTCAGTTTTTCGATATTACCGTTACGTAGAAGAGAAAGCGGACATAGGCAAACTTGGCAGGGTTGTAACTACGAGAATGGCCTTGCTAAAACGGGTTTTCTACCCTCATTGCCTCTCAGCCTCCTAGTTCGAATATCTAGCGAATTAGTTTTGATGAATTTTAAGTAACGATGTTTAGAGGACACAAACTGATAAGAATAGAGCAAAAAATCACATAGAAGTTGAAAGAAAACACCAGTTTCTTCGAGAATTGTGCAAAAAATCGGTAGAATAAAAAAATTCGTTCAGGATTCTGAAATGCAAACGTGCTCCACCGAACACAATTTTTCTCTGCGTCTCTCTGCTCGACGTAGTCTCTCGTTTTCAACAAGGAATTCTCATTGAATTCTGGAGAATCGTTAGAAAAATTGAATAAGGAGAAAGAAAAGAAAAAATTCTTTGCTTTTTGTAAAGAATGTCTATAGGAACAGAAGAATAGAAAAAAAGAGGTGCCAGACTGTGTTGTTGTAAACAAAGAAGGAACAATAGAAGGGGGAGACAAACAAGAACAAACTCTAGACGGTGTTGCTTCGATTCTGGAACCATAATGTCAGGAATCGAACTGTATTAATGCAAATGATAATTCACTGATAATATGATGAACATGAACACACTAAAAGGCAGATAAGGAAACAACGAGAATGTTACAGTTGAACTAGGAACTGGAATCGGATCCCACATCTCTTGATATACACTTCTGAATTCCCAATCCAATTCGTGTCATAGAATTTCCTACTCTCAATCCCTTCCGTTCCTCCCCGGCCATCTGGCCTGCCAACGTCGTCATGACAACGCCAGAAAAGTCCCGTCGACCGACCAGGACACCTCCCGATAATGCCTTCTCCGAACGCCTCACAACGAAACGCCGTTCACTATTTCTCACTTCTGCTAGTAATTATTACGTGGCTTTGTGTTTTTCAGGTAATCTAAAAGTGTTATTTGGAATCTGGGACTTTTTTCCTTTCTTTCTAGGCAGTAATTCACACAGCACCAAAGTTTCTGGACTTGGATAAAGAGAAAGACAAGTGAGACATGCCCCATGTTGACATTTTCACAGAGGTTTGTCCAGTTTTTTCTTTTGAATACTCAATTTTCTCTGTTTTTCTCTGAAAAAGAGTAAATTCCAGCCAGTGTATCGTACATTCCGTGCCTCCGAATGCAGTTGGGCTGCTTTTTATATCAAATTGGTCAATGTATTCCGATATTTTCTACCCATTCTCATAATCTTTCTGACAGATGTGAGTAAACTTACACTCTATCAAATGGAAATCTTTGAAATGTTCCAGGGACTCTGGAAAAAGACAAACACCTTCAGAGAAATCCCCGATCTTTCGTTCACTGGAGACTTCATAGTGTTCGCTTATGGTAAGTATCCTTGTTTGGTTTTCCAGTGTAAAAAAGGCTTTTTCAGGTCACGACAGGTCGGTTGTCTCTTCTTCGTACGCAGTTTTGAACGCCGCGGCGTCTCCAGATCAGCTGTCCACTTCACAGATTATTCATCACTTCACGTCAAGAGAGGATGTGGGTTTGTAGCGGACAATTTATGACATGAGAATATAGATTTTCTAAAAAAAAAGTGCCGTATCTGACACAATGAGAAAGGGGTCGCCTTGCAGCACAGCCTAATAACGACTCTGTTATAGATTTTCTAAGAAAAAAAGGTATTGACATCCAAAACCATCCAATACTCTTCCAGCCACCCGGAAACTCCCTGGACTTCCAATTCCAAATGACCACTCAAAACCTATCAATCAACACTGTAATTTACGCATTCGTCCTCAGAACTCGACTGGAGTATCACACTGTCCTTGAGGTTACCTTTTACCTATCCTGCTTTCGACTCCTTCACCATCCCTTTCCAGACCGACTTGATCCTCACAGACACCCACCACCTCTCCTCTCCAATTTCTCAGATTCAAACAACCGCCCGTCTCTCCGTTGACCAATCAGTCCCTCTTACTCCTGATCAGAACCTTCGAGTCATTGACAAGAGACGACAAGATGTAGAACACTATCAGATTCATTCTGTTCTTCAAAGGATATCCGAATCACCGATGGCTCTTTCAATGGAGAGGTTTGAACCCGTTACGATCCTTCCAGATCACGTTATCTTTCAGAAAGTCCAGTCTCTACCTGTCTGCCCCCTCTCCCCCTCCCACACTTTCCATTTCTTTGACTCTGTCCATCCCTGAAATCGAATTCATCTACAAGACAGGTTTCTGGGAATTGCTCAAATGGTTCTGGATCCAATACTTCGCCGCCTTCATCATTGTTGACTACCTCTTCACTTCTCTCACTTCCTCTCTTTTCCGTAATCGTGTATTCTGGGTGAACGACGTGATCCGTCAAAGATAAAGCTTTATTGAAATAGAAACTTGTGAGAATTCCTAAAACAGAACCAGGGGCGGCGCGCGCGAACATGAAAATGTACATGTAAACGAGGAAGGAGCAGAAAAGGTACTTATCACATGAGAAAGATGAGATCACCAACTGAACACAAGAAAAAAAGTTCTAGAAGATTTTAAATTATACCGGAATACAAAAAGAAGCAAGGCACCGAAGGGAATGGGTAGACACTAGCGAGAAGACTTTGATCACATTGAAAATATAAATTAGATTGGCTGATTATGCTCTTGATCCCACTCCAACTGGTTCCAGACCAAGTTGCTCCAACTCGTAGTCGAGGTCCATCGAGCTACGATCCTCCTCTTCATCCAAATCATCATCGTCGAGAACATCTTGAGCTGTCAATGAGATGTATTCTCCACTTCCCGAACCGATTCCAGAGTTGATTGGGGCACCCGAGTTGTCCAAAATCTCTTTTAACCTAAAACAACTTATTAATCGACGATAATCCGTTCTGTTCGTACCTTTGTGACTTTTGAAGCATTCTCACTGCATAATAAAGCAGTACGCCAATCAATCCAGTGAACAGGAGGGTGACAGCATGTTCCAGTGTGTTGAATGACGTTTCCAAGGCAAATAGACAGGCGATGGCACGGCCGACGATCCACGCAATCAGGAAATACGCCAATTGAACTGTGGATCGAACTTGAAGAGAAATCTGAAAAGACAGAGCTAGAAGATAGATAAAGCAAGGAATAACTTACCTCAACAGTGAGGAAAAGTGAAATCCAGAGAGCATAAAGACCACAAATCGAGATGATAGCTCCTAGTTGAGACGAGGAGGAAAAAAGCAGGATGAATTCTCCGAACGCAGTGAACACAAAGGATACGATGACTGTCTGCAAGTTCCCCACCCGAGTGCCGCTGAAAACAACCATTCTTGATCCATACAAACTAGAAATAAACTTACATGAATATCATAACTGCTGACGTGATCATCACAAAGACACACACGGTTATGTGTTCCGAACCGGCTGCACCAGGGGAGGAAGAGTGGAAGTGCTTGACTTCTGAAAACAAACATTTACAAATAACCCGAATTCTAACTACTTACGTTGCACAAAACCAATGATCGTCTGGATAGCAGCAATGATGATTCGAAGACGCATCCCAAGTCCTACTACCGAGTCTCCTTCCAACTTCTTCACTTTCGAATCCGGCTTCAATCCGCATGGAAGGCAGCAGAGGATGTAGGAGATGGTGTAGACAACGGCGCAGAGTATGGAGAACGTCTTGACAAATGGAGATGAGACTTCTTCTGCAGAAGCAACGGATCCCGGGAGGAAGAGAGATAGACTTGGACAGTTTGCAGGATATGGCGCAGATTGAACAGGAGCAGCGGAAGCAGAGGGAGCATACTCCTCCTTACTGTCTCTGGTTTTCACATCGACGGTAACCGTTTCTGTAGTCGTTGGCGGAAGCGTAGTTGTCGTCGTGGTGGTAGTGGTAGTAGTCGTCGTAGTCGTTGTGGTACTGGTGGTAGTCGGAGTTGTGGTAGACGTACTCGTTGATGTACTGGTACTCGTCGGCACAACATCAACAACCTCCGTCAAGTTTCCAGTGGATCCGTCGACTAGCAGAACATCTGTATCCTTTTTCTCTGACACTTCCTTCTCTTTTTCAGCGTTCATTTCAGTTTTCGTTTTTGACTTTTGAACGGTGCCGGTGGCAACTTCTGGCCTACAAAAAATGTTCAGAGATGAAAACTGTCAAAATCTTACTTTTTAACGGAAGCATCGTCTGTCACGTTCACTGCAGTATTCGCCTGTGTTGAATTGTCTACCACGGCAGCTGAACAAATCCAACTTGCAATGAAACTCGAGAATCAATTACTCACCGAAGGGAAGTAGGGTTTTAGAATTATCCTCTTCTACCACAGCTCGCTTCAGTCGTGAAACGGTTTCCTGGATGGATCGGGTGACGATGCTCATATCAGCGAGACTGCTCGTGGCTTCTGAATATAGAATTAGTTTTGATAGATACTCAAGTTATTATTCTCACCGTTGAAAGCCGTTGTCTTCACCGTCATCGCAAGAAGTCCGCCAGCCGAGAACAGGAATAGAAGTATGAGAAGCTTCCGAGGCTGCCTCCTCCAGAATGCGAACCATACGAGCAATCCACCATAAAGAACAGCTCCGACGAAGAATCCTCGGATAGCGTAGAGGAAGGCGAAGTTGAAGGCGAGAAACAGATTGACTAGCAGGGTGAGTAGGACGGAGAACAAGAAGAGCATCAAGTTGGAACGGGCAGCAGTCAGTTTTGCTGAAAAGCTGGCTTGTATGTTTTGAAAATGTGGAAAACTAACCAGAATATGCTCCACAGAACATTCCGATGCATATCCAGAGACAAGCTATCACTTCGTGTTGCACTGAACATACTGATAAGGCGGATGACGTACTGACGAGACCCTGAGCAAGGTTTTCTGTCAAAAATAAGGCTTCAGAAATACTTACTGCTGCGAGAAATAACAAAGAGAGCACTGTGAATCGAATCGTTTGATTGTCGGCTCTCCCCCGAACCAGTGAGGCATTCTGGCGTTTCGCCGACGACAACAGGTTGTTCTTGAAGAAAAAACGGTTATCAATGAGTATAAAATCTCTCGATTTACCCTGTCGAAGACCAGATCCTCGTCGTCCGAGTCATCCGAGTCGGATAAGGAGGCCGTCAGTTTCACATCCACAAATTTCTTGTTCTCTCGACTCGTCTCTGCTTGTGCAGTGTCTCTTTTGGGACTCCGTTCGTTCGAATCGAGAACTATAATTTGATATTGAGCGTTAGTTCGGTCTCGAGAGCTCAAAAACTCACTTCCAAGCTGTGATAATATGTGCGAATCGTCATGAAAACTCATGATTTCGGCAGGTTTTGCGCGTTCTTCTCCAGTTTGAACCCGTTTTTCTGAAAAAGTGTGCCCAATATTCAGATTTTCCACATTTCCTTTCGGTGGCTTCGCGGGACGAGATTAGTTGGAAGCCGGCCGCGAAAAAAGCGTACAGCTGAACGAGTGCTACCGTACCTGTTTCGTTGCGAGACCCACTCGGTTTCTCTGCGTCTCTCACTTTTGTTTCCGCAGTTTCGTCGCGTTGCGGTCGATACGCGCGGTCTCTCACGGACAGATCTCGTGATTTTCGAAACGCATCGCATCAATTGTGTGATACGTTCTTGTTGAGCCGAGTACACTGGTTTCAGTCAAAATCATACTCATTTTCTATTTCTTTTTGCACAAACTTCTAACGATTATAGGTGAAATTTGCAAGGAATGGGAGAAAGATTCGATGGGCAAGAGTTTCTCGAGTATACCGAAAAGGGCACAGAGCCAGAGAATGCGAAAATTTGAAAAAGAATTGCAGAGTTTCGACTTTTTCTTGAGATTTGCGTGTCCAGAAGGAGGTAACGGTTTTGCTTGGCCATGGTGGTGGTTGGATGTTTCCCGCGATCTGTAATCTTGCGTTGGATCCCCTAGCGATGCAGGTGTTTTAGTTTAGTTCCAGTTCCGCGTTGAGATCTTCCAAATGTGCCCGAAGCGTAACATGTTTTGCGAGACGGCGAAGCCCGCGACCGAGTTTTGGATCGATTGCTATGCAGCGAGAGAGCGTGTGACATGAGAGAGCGCCAGACGAACATTAGTCGGGTTGTTTGCGCTGAGGGGGAAGAAGACGGGTCTCTCGTGGACGTGCGTCGGCCCGATAGTCACTTGAGCGAGTTGGCCGCAGCAGTATAGCGCACTAGCTGTACATTCTTCTATGGTTTTATCGTTTCTTTCCTACAGGACAATTTCATATATTGAGAAAATGAGGAATAACGAAACAAAGTGGTAAAATGCTCTGAAGTGCATACCAGAAAAGAGGGAACATGTATTCGAAAGAATTCTGAAGAGAAGAAGTGAAACTTCTATAAAGCACGGTTTGTTATTCCCAGCGTAAAACCCGAATTCGAAAACATTCACGCCAAACGCGCCACTTAGTCCCGAGACCTCACATTTTCTTCCAACGCGATTTCTCTAACTGTTCTTTGATTGCGATTGCAAAACTCCAACCACCCACAGCTCAACAAGCAAAGCGATTTCCATCTTCCGGACAACGATTTTTTGTAGTGAATTTGTAAATCGTCCCCAAGCTCTGCAGAATTTTTTTTGTGGTGGGCGGAGTCGGGGACTCAAGCGACCAATCGGCGCACGCATTCTATCGTAGTCTCGCAGTTTCTCTTCTGCTGTCAGAATGCTCCGCCTCTGCCCACCACCGGAAAATACTGTTGCGCAAAAATGAAAAAATTTGAAGTTTACTGGTAAATAATGACCAGGTTGTATTCTCGCGAACTTGGATTGGAGTAGTTGTCAGTCAATTCTGTCGAAAGAGCGGGAAAAGAGAATCAGGAAAACATACAAGAGAATGGGGATTAATTTGGGTGGAAACTTGTGGAAATTCTGATGTGCACAGTGGAAAAGTCTACAAAACTTCGTTTATTGATTCGTTTCTCAACTCGTTTATCCTCAGTTTGATTCCTCTTCTGCGTGATTTGACCTTTATCGGTGATTTCATCATTCCGTTTGATTTCTCAGATTGTGGGAACCCCCATGACACGTAAAATTTGTATCTTATTCTAGGCCAAGTACAGACATTATGTCTCAAAACGACGACTTCGAAGACGGAGAACTTCCGGAAGACGGCGAGATCTGCGACGATGAAGAGGACTCGAAGAAGATGCCTGTTCCAGCAGCAAAACCTTCTGCTTCGCGAGCGCCGCATTCTGAACAAGCAGCTCCAGCTTCCGCCGCCCATCAACCACCCGCAGCAGTGAATGGTCCGAGTGGAAGAGAATCGAGAGAACGAGGTGAAAGATCGGAGAGATCGCGACGATTCGAACACGGAAGTCCGCCAGCGAGAGATTCTGATCCGTTCGGACCACATAATGACGAACCGGGAAATGGTAAATTAGAGGGTAGAGAATCAGGTGATTATTGTATTCTTGCTTCAGAATTCTTCGGTAACAGTGGAGACAAAGACTATCGTGCGGCGGCGCCAGCTCAAGCCGAAGATGAGCACTTCAGTGACACGGATTACCGTATGAGTCGTCGCAGAAGACACTCTCCTGGACCTGATGATGGAGACTTTGATGGACGAAAGAGACCATTCTTCGGAAGAGGAGGATACCGTGGAGGAGGTGGAGAACGAGGATTCCGCAACGGAGGACAGAAGCCGAGATTCCAAACCGAGCATCAGATATGCAAGTTCTTCCGAGAGGGTTTCTGCAGAGACGGGGACAACTGCTCGTACTCCCATCAGGCTGAAGACTCGCTCCGACGACCCGTTCTTTGCAACTTCTACGCCAACAGTTTCTGCAAGAAGGTGAGTCCCTGTTCCATTTACATGTTGTCTAACTAATCTGTTCTTCAGGGTCTTCAATGTCTGATGCTTCATGGAGAGTTCCCATGCAAGGACTTCCACAGAGGAGGTTGCAAGAGCGATCAGTGCCGATTCTCGCATGTTCCCCTCACTGATTACACTCGTCCGATAATAGAGAAGCTGCTCGGCGACGATGGAGGACGTCATCAAGTCCAAACCTACCGTCAGAATCCAGTTGCGAATGCAGCTGCAGCTGCTGCCGCAGCCAATGTCATGCCGAGACGACGAGTTCTTCTTCCAGGAGGTAAGATCTCAGAAACGGAATCTCTAACCAATCAATAAGTTTCAGGACCGAATCTCACTGCTTCTTCTCCTCCACATGCCCCAGTGATACATGCTCCTGTTCCGCAAGCGAATCATCTGAATGGAGGACAACTTCCACCTCCTCAAGTCGTTGTGCCGACGATTTCGAGGAATCCTCAAATGTATCCGCCAGTTGGATCGGGAGGCTACTTCAACGCTCCTTCTCGACCGGAACAAGTGCAAGGACTCCCACCACCACGAACCATAGAGCCACCTCGTCCGAGTACCCATATGCCACAACAGCAGAATCAACATGGCAGATCCATGCACCCTCAGATGGTGAACCAGCATCAAGGAGGATCTGGACTGCACCACATGCCGGCGTTCTACGAGAAGAAGTCCCCATCACCACCGCCGTTCAATCTTGAGGTAAGAACTTGAATTTCTTGGTTCTTTTTCATATGATGTTCGTTTTCAGGCAATGCTGAACAAACTGGCCAACGGAGGCTCTTCTCGTAATAGAAACTACGACGAATCGCCAGCTTCTCCTCCAGCAATGGGAAGATCTACCAACGGAGCTCCAGTGACTGTGATACCGGAGACGCAGCAGGCTCAATGGAAACTGGAGCGAACGAAGAAGTGCATTGCATACTCGACTGTCGACAATGTCAATGAGATACCTACGAATGATCCGAGAAGAACTAGAGCCATCACGAGGCAGTTCGACGCCATATCGACGATTCTCAGTTCCCGAGGAGGCGTCTCTGATCCTCGTCTTCGAGCCCAAGAGAAAGCCGAGCCAGTGCCTCGAATGATGCCATTCTCCTCGTGGATGCCTCAAATCTCCTAATTGTCTCCTGTGTATCTATTCATTTCGTTCACATTGGTCTGGTCACCCTATTGCCTCCCGTTCCTTTCATTTTTTTTCTGTTACTGGTATATATTTCGCGGCGCTCCTTTGTCTTTATGCTCTCACCTCACCTGATGTCCGGCATTTTCCTCTGTTCTGTTTTTACCAACACAACTACAAAATGATGCTCATTTTCTTTATCAAATGTGTAAAATAAAGCAGAATCATGTAGCTATCAATTTATCAATCCCATTGTTTGTTTATTTGTGCCCGGCATTTCTAGACTATCTCAGTTCTCTATCTCTACCATGTTCCCATTTTGACGGTGCTAAATAAACGATGAGTCTTATAATTATTGTCAGAAAAACATATGCAATCAATCTTTTCACCAATACAACAAAGAATTCAAGAAAAAGTGACAAAGTTTATCAGAATCTGCAGAATCGAATGTTCAGAAGATCAGAAGCAATCCGTGTCGGAAGTGTTTCTCTGCGTCTCCGCGCCAGTCCACTCTCTCGCCCGTAGTGTGTATGCCGAGACGCGGAACCCGCGAGATGTCGGCTGCGCATTTCCACCACTTGCACGCGGCGGTCAGCAAACTTCAGTCTTCAGTATGGGTCAATTTCTGATCTGCAACTGAATATGATGAGTTCGGGCGATGATCCTCTGTGATTACATCGCACGGCGAGGAGGGAACGCAATACCCGCCTGCCAGCCCGAGTCTGAACCAGTTGATTTTTGAGAAGACTTCCAAAGAAGGAGTTGTATAAACACGGATAAATTCAAAGAATCTTCCAACAGATCTTCGTCCACTCTACACATGCTGTACTTCCAGTGTTCACTTATCCTCGTGCAACTCGTCAGTTCGTCCATAACATCTATTCTCCAAATACAATTTGCGAAATACACATTCGTCCCTCCGGAACTGAACATTGTGGTTCTTCTTCTTTCCTCATGATATCCTTGAACCTACCGTACTTTCTTGCTGCCCAATGCCCCCTGGGGTCCGCTGATTGTGCTCATTTAGCAGAGCTCTGTCTTGCAATCCGAATGCTCATCTTCCCGTTGACCTAATTAAAAAGTAGTACTTCAAGTGACCTCGTTAAGCGGGTCAAAAAGAGACTTTCATGACGTGGTCCCACCAATGCTCCATCCAGAATTCCTGCCCAGAACACCCATTTCTCTCAGCTTGTTTTGGTATTCTCTCGTCTCATAACTCTTGGAAGTGTGTGATTCATTAATTGGAATCCAATGAGTGTCTGATGAATATTTTGGGTGTGTTCGTGCCTCACTTCCAGATTCCCTCTTTCTAGTTTTCTTTTCTTTGACGTAGATATCTTCCGTCTTCTTGTGAATCCAATTTCCTCTGGAATCTGATTCCTCTTCGTTCTGGTTATTTGACAGTGTCCATTTCTATCATTCTGTTTGTCTTATAAATCATTTTCTTCTCGGATTCCGGATCTTTTTTGATCCAATTTTTAGAGAAAATATCCTAACTTGGCCTTATTTGATTATTGACATCAAAGCACGATTTCAGGAACTGATGTTTGAAAATGTCTCATTCTGAACGTTTCCTCTCTCTCTGAAAACCTCTAAAACACTCAAGAGTTATCAAAAACCCATCCCTCCCTTGACTATAACGTTGCGGCTTTGCTGCCCCCATCTGACATTCAACAAAACCCGGTACTCTGCCTCGAAATCTGCGATAATCCCGGATTTCCGGAAGGGACGTCAAACTTTGAGATAAAGATAGATTTGGGGGAATGTAATAAACATCTGACATTATCCTCTAACTGCCCGAAAAGGCTCAATGAGCCGAATGGACGAAACGAAGATCGCACACATTGAAGCACTGGATATGTGTCATCTGTGCTTCTTAAAACTACGAAAATGGGCAAGTCGAGATGTCTGAACTTTTGATAAGGTTTTATAGGGCAGATTCAGCAGCTTGATTTGTTTTCAGGAAGCCAGAAGCCTGCAGGGAGTAATCTATTAGGAAGCGACTGCTCAGAAAACGGCGAGCAAGTTTGACCAACCAGTTTGGTTATCAATAATCTACTTTGTTGACGTGTTCAATGATCTTCTCTTTCATCAGAACATGACCTGATCTGAGTGATTCGCCCTTTTCCAAATCTTCTTCAGATCAGATTTGTTTTGATCTACTTCTTCTGATAGGATTGTGACAAGTCGGATTGCTTTGGTGACCCCCTTATAAAAGCTGTCCTACTGGTGAACAACGATTCTTGAGGCTTCATCTCGACCAACGAGTCAATTGCTTGTGATCTGTCTTCATTAAGAATAGAGAGATGAATTCAACGTTTTTGGTCTGAACATAAGCAATTGCCCCGTTTTCAAATCAGAATGCTCTCCTTTTGTTTCAAAGTCCCCATCCCGAAACCCGTCTCTTTTTGTTTCTGCAATCCGATTGTGTCCATTTCCTTCTCCTCTGCCCTGCTCTGTTCATCCGTGCAATGCCTCGGCCGTCTATTCGCACTCTCCTAATAACTTGTCCCCACCAACAACCATCGTTTTTCTCGTTTCGTTTCGTTTCTTTTCCCCCGAAAAACATGACCAAAGGAGAACAGGAAAAGTGGAAAGTGAAAAGCCAAGTGAGCCATGTCTCTTCTCCAATGTTTCCCCCAGTTTCCCTTCCACTAATCCTCCATCCATGTGCCCGATATCCTCCCTTTTATTCACCTTATTCAATCCGCAATTCACACCGATTCTCCGTGTTTTTCGCCCATCCTCTCCGTCCAAAGTTTGGCGTGTTTTGAACCATTCAATCCAATTTTCCAAACGGAACTCGATTCAACGAAAGCGGTTGAGCTCCATTTTGTTCGTGATTTCTTGAAGATTCAAACGCTTTTGTTCCCTTGGATGTGCACCTTTGTCCAGGAAGATTTGGCATTTCCGCGAACTGAAGCCATTCAATTTAGGGATCAGGGACACTCTAGACTCTGTAGCCAGTGATTTTAAAAGAATGGGATTATCAGTTTCAACGAATCACCAGTTTTTTGTGACCAGTCTAGTGTAACATCTGCAGAGGTCACGTGAAGTTCTGACTTCTGGAAGATTGAGTCTAGCAGCACAAATCCCATAACCCTTGCACTTACCTGAAGTATAAAAAGCATAGATATTGGGATCAGGATGTCAGATGTCTCTTCATTCTGTAATTGTTGCGTTTGGCTACTGAGAAACTTTAGCTTCAGTTTCAAGAACTTTCCTTTTCTCAACAAGAAGGCATTTGAAGTACGTGTATGACGAACGCGTCAGTTTAGTGCTTGAAGTCTAAACTTTGTCGTCTTAACATTCGAACTGCTCTGGTGATCTTCCTATCACTCACTAGAATGCATTGATTTTCTAAAGAAGCTCAGTTCTTATCTTCACCTCCCCCTTCTGGCCCCTTTTTACTACTCGTTATAGATTTTCTAATATTACTGATCTTCTAATATGTCTCCTCTCCATTCATCTGCCCCCTTTCATCCAATTTGAGCCAAAACAAAATGTACCCATCACTGACGTAACTGGTCCGTTTCGAGTGCATCCTGACACCCGGAACTCTCTCTTCTTCCCCTTTTGACAGGTCTTTTCTCCCTCTTTCCAGACAAATTCCTCCTCCGCTTCTCTCCGAAATCCTCCCTCTTATCTTCTTTTTTCGCCTAGCATCACTTTTTCGTTTTCGATCGGCTAAGTAACTTTCGACTGCTCACTTTTGAAATGCAGAGAAGGAAAACTTCCGGAAAGCATGCTCATTTATTCAATACTTGCCGAGAGCATACTAGATCAAGAACTGCTTTTTGCAGATTTCGAGGTTCTCAAGTTTTTCTTTCATGATTCAGAGACTGGTTCTAGTGGCCAGAAAGCCAAAAACCGAGTCTCGTGACAACTCAATAATGCCTAATTCCTGCTAACCTTTCTACCAAACGGTGTCTGATTCAGAATAAGCGGAGCCAATCAAGTTGGAGATGAATTGAGTTATAGCTTGTAATGAAGTAATAAATCAATCACCTTCTTGTGACTGCTTTCTCAGCTATTTCACCAATCGCTACAGCTGAAAAAGTTTGTTTTGCAACTTTTCGGAAGTTTGCTTTTTGTAGTTCATGGATACTTAATTACAGGGGTTGAAACTGAAACATCAGGTCCACTTTGTTGCTTTTAATCCTTGTGTTCTTATCTTATTGCTACCGATAGCGGATTTAGAGAACCAGCTTAGTGATTGGGTACGTGTGACCGAACCTAACATCGCTTTTCTGTTCCTGGTCGACCACTTCACAATGCCTATCCAACTGTTCCTAGAACTCTCCTACATTATAGCCCTGTTTTGCTTGATGCTTTCTGTTTTCCCACGTAACGAACCCACTTTGACTCTAGGCTGACCTCTCCGAAATTCGTTTGTTTTTGCGTCTCGCACCCAAGATAGAAACGGACGGAGTGGGCACGAAAGTATTCTCTTCCTGTCTTTTGTGTCTTCTTCCGTGTTGTGTTGCTCCGGGGAAAGGTTACCTTTTGAAATACATTTGAGAAGATTTGCAGCCACCCTGTGTCGACAAAAAAGCAACTCGTTGCATACTTGAAAATGGGCATCTCCCCGTCTCTAACGGAGATCACTTCAGGCTACGAAAAGTACTGCATCTCCATTTCAAGTGTCCTTCTTTCCCTGCTCTTTCCTGCTCTTTCCCTCTTTTCTGGATGTTCCCAGAAGTCTCTACAATCCTTCCGGTTACCTCCAATCCGGTCTAGTCTACCAGATTGACTCCCGCTCCCCTTCATTGAAAATTCTCCTTTATGTATTACCCAGAGATCTTTCGGTTATTGGTCCCGAGTGAATTTGTTTTCCCCATTCCACTGAAAGCTCTTGAGTTTCCTGGACCTCTGAATCTCGAGTTTCAGAGTGCCAAATGCAACTTCCGCTTTTGAGCGAGCTCTTGTTATCTGAAAATTAACAGTGGCTTCCTGGCAAGTGCATGTCTGGAGCCTGAATTCATTGTGAAGGAAAACATTGCGAATTGACGTTAGATGACTTAGAGGACCTAGTTGTTCGATGAGGGTGAGTTTAGGTCAAGTAAACTGAAGTTCAGTTGACTCAGAAGCCACTCAAGTCTGAATCCCTGCTGTCTAATAGTTGTGACTGCATCCTAAGTTCACCAGGAAGTAGAAGTAACATTTTCACTGTATTGAGCTTCTTTACTTCAAACTATCCAACTCCAGACAAATGATTAACTGGATATTCCGAGAATCGGAACATGTCCCAATCATGAATTCAAACTAATGGATAATGTCACCTATAAATATATTTTGCGAACAAGTGCAGTCTAGATAAACAAATGTCATCATTCCCGCTAGATCCCTAAGAGACTTCTGAAGAGATACATCTTTCAAAAAGAACACTCGAAAACTTCTTTTTGCTTTCACTAGTCTGTCCATAAGTTTCCAACGAATGGCTCTTTTTCCTGTTAACTGGTTTCGAGTCGTCTAGACCTAAATGTTTATCCCGAAATGATGATCCATCCGGTTTCCCAGCCGACTCTTGCTCCAGATGTTTTCTCTTCTGCACCTGTCCATTGCAACTTTTCCTCGTCATTGCGGTCATTTCAAATTCACAACTTCCCCGTTTCTGAAATCAAATTCCTTCTCCGATTTCTGGCTCATGAATCTTGGCTCTGTTCCAAAAAAGAGGGATCTTTAAAAAAAAGAGGGATCTGGAAAAAAAAGAGGGATCTTTAAAAAAAAGAGGGATCAAAACAAAAAAGAGGGATCAAATCAAAAAAGAGGGATCAAATCAAAAAAGAGGGATCTAGAAAAAAAAGAGGGATCTTAAAAAAACATGTTAAAATTGAAAGATTATCGTCAGGAAATAGAGAGAACATAACCTTTGACCCCGATCCGATGTTTATGTTATCTGATTGCTAGTACAAAAAATCCACTTTTCAACAAAAAATGTGGATGTAAAGCCACAAAAACTATGAAATGGCACTTGTACATTGTCTCTACCCTACCAGAAACACAAATACTAGCTTCTTACTCATGAAAAGTCTTTCCAAATTTGTCCAAAAGGCTTATTCATTGTAAAATTATGTTTTGTAATAGTAGACAACAGGCTACGAGTAGGCAACAATAAGTTGCCAGGTATCATTTACAACAATTTCTAGTTAAAAACTATCAATATTTCTACATTTTTTTTAAGATCCCTCTTTTTTTTCCGGATCCCTCTATTTTGTTTTGATCCCTCTTTTTTGTCTTGATCCCTCTTTTTTGTTTAGATCCCTCTTTTTTTTCCAGATCCCTCTTTTTTTTCTAGATCCCTCTTTTTTGGAACAGAGCCTGAATCTTTCCACTTTCCCCTCTCTTCGTTGTTTGATTCGTCGCTCCTGAATCCTGAATCTTGAATCTTGAATATTTGAATACTCATTCTCACAAGGGAAGTGTGTGGGGTCACCGGGATAGATTTGGCTGAAATTTTGCAGGGTGATAGCCCATAGGCCAATTAGCCGAAATCCGGAAGGATTTTTACGGGACTTTCGTCTGGTGACCTAGATAAACAAAAAACTCCAAATCTTTCGGGAAAGCAACGTATGGACTCCTGAGATCACGAGGATCACGAATATGTTACTCATTTCTGGTTTGCGTGAAATTTTAGGTCAAGCTCTATTTTTTCCATAATTTTCGCGTGAAGTTTCACGTTTATATAATTGCTCTCTTTTCCTCTGTTTTCCAACGATGAGTTGCCTAGCGGATAACGTCTGTGAAACCTATGCGGGAGGTCTGGGGTTCGATCCTTTCGCTAGGAAACCTTTTGTTTTACTTTTTTTCAAGTCTTTCTGAGTGCTAAAACATGTTTCGCAACTCTTTTCTGTCTTTCAATCAACTTATATTCCTTTTTCTAACTTTGAATAGCAAAAAACAGATCTGTAGTTTCGCAAACACTTGCGAACATGTTTTAGCACTCAGAAAGACTTGAAAAAAAGTAAAACAAAAGGTTTCCTAGCGAAAGGATCGAACCCCAGACCTCCCGCATAGGTTTCACAGACGTTATCCGCCAGGCCAACTCATCGTTGGAAAACAGAGGAAAAGAGAGCAATTATATAAACGTGAAACTTCACGCGAAAATTATGGAAAAAATAGAGCTTGACCTAAAATTTCACGCAAACCAGAAATGAGTAACATATTCGTGATCCTCGTGATCTCAGGAGTCCATACGTTGCTTTCCCGAAAGATTTGGAGTTTTTTGTTTATCTAGGTCACCAGACGAAAGTCCCGTAAAAATCCTTCCGGATTTCGGCTAATTGGCCTATGGGCTATCACCCTGCAAAATTTCAGCCAAATCTATCCCGGTGACCCCACACACTTCCCTTGTCAGTAGGATGTGGTTTCTGGAAATCAAAAAGGACTTGGGCCTCATCCCCATTTTCAAAACAGTGAACATAGTCTTTCTGGAACTGAAAAACAATCTAGAATGTAGAGACTTCCGTGAGGAGTGCCCATTCTCCAAGTTTTCCAATTTCCTGTTAAAAAAGTCCGCTCTTCTCTTCCTGTGCTCATTTGGTTCCGCTTATCTCTCGAGATTACTACGTCTCTAATCGAATCGGAAATTTGAATCAGATCACTTTCATTCTCAGGACATGATCATACATGATCAGTTGAGCATCGGATGAGTTCAGTTGGAACATGTAAACAAGGAATTTGTTTGCGTAATGTCCCTTCCCTCAGCTGTTGTTATTTACTTATTTATCCCCGTCGTTAACGGCTTTCTTTTCCTTTTTTCCAAGCCGAACCGAACACTTTCGTTTTTCGATGAATATACAAGTAAAGTCAAAAAAGGGACCCACTTCCAGATTGACTTTTAACTTTCAACTTCTAACTTTTCAACTTACCATTCCAAAAGTAAACACTTTCGGAGCTTTGCCTTGTTTTCAGAAAAGCTTCCCTACTACGTAATATTCATTTTTGGTTCTTCCCTTTGTTTTTTTCCGTTAGTGCTCGGCTATTTGAACATTTTCAAGAATCGGAACTGGGGTTTCTCCAATTCATCGTAGTGGACTCTCAAATTTGCTTTTCCATTGAATTTTCCACCTGACATAGATCACATTGTGATCACTGGCATAGCATCCAACGTTTCCGCCCTTCCTAATTTTCAATAGCCTTTCCCTCTTTGAACACTCCTAGTGAACCAATGCTTTTTGATTTGTAGACTTGGTATTGTCACTTGTACAACAAGGCCCTAATCACGTTTTAGCACCCATAAAACCTATATTAACTTCCCTGTTCAAGCCCAATTGCATTGTTATGAGGTGTTGTAGTATTGTTTTGCTGACAAACGGTTTGAAAATTGCCAAAACAGTTTTCCGTAGAGAGTTGATGTATCTTTTTTCATGTGCAACAGGATGTTGAAACCTCATAAAGTTAGTCCCACTGCTCACGTGTAGTTCTCATCTGGATCATCCCTTCATCAAAGTCTCAACTCTCCATTTCAAGTCCTAAAATAAGTCATTTTCAGTTCATTTACGAAAGTGCTCATGCTTCAATCATCCTCTAAAAACGGATAGTCCGTGGGAGGATCGAACGACTCTCTCGTTCTTTTCACTTCGTTCAAAAAGTTCTCAGTCAGTCACACATTTTGCTCTCAGGAAACTCTCCGGAAGTGACACGATCATCCGATAAACCAATTTCCGAGAAACTCTCTCTTTTTCGCACTAAACGATTCTGATCTTTATTTTTTCGGGCGCCGCGACGTGTAGTTCTTCTGAATAATTTAGGTGATTCGCGGGTCCAGAACCAGCACGTCACACTTGTTGTTTTGATTGTTTTTCCGCTTTTTCGATCTCGGGAGGAACCGAAAAATAGAAGAGTGCTCCGCTTCGTTCACACTGAAAATTTGGTTCCGGCCTGGCATGAATGGCATCAATTGGACAATCGAATGGCCAGGGAAATTAGGAAAAACAGATGGGTTTGCACTCATTTGAATCCTCGTTTCTCTAGAAATATGCATTCATCAGTATCTTCAGCGTATTCGGAATGAGCTGCAAAAAAAGAAAAAGAAGCAAACGGCGAATTCTGGAAAGGGGTGGAGTCGAAGGGGTAATCCTGTCGTCAGTGGGACGGATTCAAAGTCCGTCTCGCGTTCTTCTGAATCATTCATTCACATATCTCTCTCCGAAAGAAACCGACTACGAATCTTTCTTTTACAACGTGGAGAGAAAAATTTGGCTAATCAAACAACGATCTAGCCTCCGAAGACACAAGAAGCAATTTACGTGCTAAGGCTCTTCTTGGAATATACTCTTCTTCCCGTCGTTTTGTTTTCCCTCGTTTATTCTTTCTTGGAAATCTTCCTTTACTCCATGTTCCTTTGTTTCAGAAGATGAACGACTCGGAGCACATGAAACTATGGATGTTCATTTCGAAATGTCAGTTTTGGATCATTCTCTGCACAGTTCTCATATCACTGGGACTCGTTGCCCTGGCATTTATCAACCTAGTGAAAAGGAAACGATCCAACTATTTTGTCTTTTTGGCGAGTATCATTGTGGCAAACGTGATAACTCTCCTCATCATTCTCTTTGATATCTTCAACTTCTCCTTCAAAGGTTCGTTGTCTATTTTTTCCCCTACCTAACAGTGTTTCATAGGAACCCTCGTCTGCAAACTGGAGCTCTTCTTCTCCAACAGTGCAGCCTGTTTCATCAACTGGATCTGGTTGTGTCTGTTCACTCAACGCTTCTTCATCCTCTTTTACCCAATGAAACGTTCTCATCGAGGAGTCTTTGGTTTCTTTCGATCCGCAAAGAAGTTGATCCTAGCGACAGCCTGCTTTGCACTTGTGACGCAGGTGAGTGTTTCGACTGAGAAAATTGGGGGATAGAAAAGGGATGATCACTGGATCACTCCCGGCTTACAATAAGGTACTAGAGTTGTTCTTGCAGAGTTGGTCTCTCATCTTCATCGAAGAAGTCACAATGCTCACAGATGACGACCAGCTGATTGGAGTCTGCGAGAGAGATGTCGACATTATGAGGTGAATAGAGTTTTGATGAATCAAATGGTTAACGAACATGTTTCAGTGACTTTGGTTATCGGATCTTGGCAATTGGAGAGGCTTTTGTCACCTATGCCTTTCCATTTCTATTGACTATTGTTATGGACATTGCTGTGCTTTATCAATCAGCAAACTCCAGTTTCGTAGTGATGACTGCAGAAAACATCCGAACTGAAAGCAGTGCTCTACTCAAAGTAAACGAAACAGTCAAGATCCAGTCATCAGAATCCATCAAACAATCCAATCGTCGCCGGCATCAAGCAGTTCGACGGTGTCTGATGATGGCCACCATCCAAGTCTCCCTCAATGCTCCCTACTACACTCTTCAACTCTGCGATGAGATCTTCAGTCTCCGAACCTCCACTCACATCTATCTGTACATGGATGCATTCCTCTACTTCATCTATCTCACTCAGTTTTCCATGATCTACTTTTACACGAACCTGTTGGTGTCACCGAAGAGAAAAAGCAGTCGGTGAGTTACAGAAATAACGTTACCAATGCATAAACAGTGTTTCAGACAACCGAACAAGATGCCGTTGAGCTACACCAACAGTCTCCGCAGTGAATATACCACCGTCTAGATACAAAATATCTCCTCATCTGTGATCTCAAAAGTATCTCAATTTCATTGTTTTGTTTTGCCATGTGATACACATAGAAAGAAATGGTTATGAATTATAAAAAGAGTATCATTGAAATGTGTCAATTAGTTCATCGGTTCATCAAAGTCAACACTTGATCCACAGCCGTCACTGTCTCCAGAATGTTGTCTTCGTTAAAGCAGAGTGGTGGCTTGATCTTCAGGATGTTTGTGTATGGTCCGTCGGCGTTCAGAAGGATTCCAAAGCTTTTGCGGAGAGCCAGAATTGTGGCGACAGCGAGTTGCTGGTCTGGTTCACGGGATTCTCTGTCTTTCACCAAGTCGATTCCCCAGAATAGTCCGACTCCTCTGAAAAGTTACATCTTGTTTGGTTCGAACCTTATCTTCCCACTAACCTGATATCTCCAATGCATTCATGTTTCTTCTGAAGATCTCTGAGAGCCACTTCGAGCTTTTCTCCCATTCTCTGACTGTGATCCAGAAGGTTCTCGTCCTTCACCACTTTCATGACAGAGATGACTGCTGCACAGGCCACTGGGTTTCCACCGTACTGAAACAAGCATCATTCTTGCCACTTTCCTGTCTCATTTTGAAGTTACTCACCGTGTTGAAATATCCAACTGCTCCACCGAGCGCATCAGCAATCTCCTTTCTCGTCGCCACTGCAGATACCGGGAATCCGTTGCCCATTGGTTTCCCCATCGTCACAATATCCGGAATGAAGCCATCATCGTACAACTGATGTGCCCAATACTTGCTTCCGATCCGTCCAAATCCAGTTTGCACTTCGTCGATGACCATGAGTCCTCCGTGGTTTCTCACGTGGCTGGCGACATCTTTGAAGTAGTCCTTTGGTGGGATAACTTGACCTCCGCAGGATTGGAGAGCTTCAGCAAAGTAAGCTGCGACTCCGCGGTTACGGGACTCAACGTCATTAAGAATCGCTTTCACATCTCCAGAATATTGTTTTCCAGCTTCATACAACTTGTCCTCGTTCGTCAAGTCTTTGTCTGCCAGTCTATGTTTTCCGCGGAACACGTCTGGGCATGGAGCCACGTGCACCCATTCTGGCTGCGAAACCGACGATCCGTGATCGAATTTGTACGGAGAGAGTTCCATTGTGGTGGTGACATGTCCGTGGTATGCGCTGAAATGATTATTGTGCTGTGTGCTTCAATGGATTCCACTAACTGTTCAATGACAATCGCGTCCTTGTGTTTTGTGAAGTCTCTGGCAAGACGGAGAGCGAGATCGTTGGCCTCTGATCTGAAAATCTCTCAATGACCTTCTCGCTTCACATTTTGCTGTTTTATCTTATCAACCAACACCTACTACCGTGTTATCTTTCGTTATCAATCAAGGTGTCTCGAAGAGAAGAATGGGGAGAGGACTCACCCAGAATTGCAGAAGAGAACCGTGTCGAGACCGGGCAGCGTAGAGAGGATCTGCTCGGCACAGTCAGTCAACTGGGTCGAGACGAATCTCACGTTGCATGTAGAGGTGGCGAGTTGTTTGGAGATGGCCTCGACGACTTTTGGGTGACAGTGACCGACTGGAAGAATTGGGTCAAAGGGACTCCCAACCTAAAGGGAGGGTACCATGTTGGACGTTGCTGATGCAGTCCAGGAACTTGTTGCCCTTCTCGTCGTACAGATACTGCATCGAACCACGGGAGACCATAAACGGGTCATCGGAGTAGAAGATTTGGCACTTGGAGCTGAAAAGAAAGACCGATGAGTTCAAGTGATATATGATAAGGGAGATGTTGCGAAAAGAGCAAAGTCAGGGTGAACCCAAACTCACCCGATTGTGTCCTGACGTTTCTTCAGAATCTCTTCTTTGCTTCGCACATCTTTTGTTGCAGCAGAAGCTGGTGTCGACGAGGTGAAGAAGCCGAGAGCGTTGACCAAGGTGGACATTTTGTGTCTGAAAACTTTCTTGGTTGCTGACAAAAGGAATGAGGAAGCGGAAGGGCAAACGCAACATTGTGGAATGGAAAAAACCAAAGTCTCTGGGCGGGCTGCTGCGAGATGATCAAGAACTGTTATCAGAAATTGATAAGCGAATGGTAGTGGGCGGAGAGTTCCCCACCTCCTTCCCGCAATGTTGCGTCGACGGAAAAGTGGTCGGATCAAGAAATGATCGACGAGCGAGCGAGCGACGGGACAAAGTTCCCGCGGGGAAGGCTCTTCGGAGGCGGCCTGTCGACGACAAGCCAACAGAAGACGGTGAATTCAGGCCAGAACCAGACGAGAAGACAAGAGGGAAATGAAGCAATCAGCTGTACTGGCGGGTGAAAGATTGGCCACTGAAAGTGAGAGGAATGAGGGAAAAAGGTGTGTGTAAAGTTTGGTACCAATGGAACCAAGCTCTCGCAACGAATAAACATTTTTTGTGAGTGTTTACTTCCCCGAGAAATTGTGTTTGGAGCAAAGTCCACCACAAAGTGAAACAGAAACTACAAGCATCAGTTCCGACAAACATTCTGTCACTAGTTTCTTCCTTATCGTTAAATACTAGAATCCCCCAACTTCCTTGTCTTCTCCTCTCCATCACCCAGAATCTTCCTTGTTCCTTTTCCACATGTGATCTAGTGATTTCTCGTCCAACAAGTCACTTATTGCCATCAATCGCCAGTTATCCTTGCCCCAGAAAACCAATAGTTTGATTTCACGTTTCGACGAAACGATGGCATGGCCTGAAATGATGATAGGAAGGCACTCGGTGGGTCAATGGTCACAGAGACAGAGACAGTTTGTCGCGAGGAAACGTGACAAATCGAAGGGCCAAAGTTTCACTTCGAGGAGAGAGAGAAAGAGCCCGTGTTTGCTCGTAGAACTGATAGGAGACTCTCTTGCGCTTACATCGTCACCGGGGCTTCTTTAATTAGAATTAGGTGGATGATAAGAGATGGCACTGATTGTCTCCTTTTCTATGCACTGATAATGAAGTGAGGCAAAAGGTACATTGGAACAATTTCGAAATTCTTCAAAATTTCAGGCACTGCTTAATGAAATCAACGTTTCTTGTTTTCCTCTCGTATCTTGTCGTTGCATGGTACTTGATGTTTTTGTTTTCGGTCAAATTCAATGCAAAACTGTTCAGCAAACCTCTAATAAAACATTGGTTCCCCAAAACCTCACTACAATACAGATTCTAATTGAATAACTGGTTTCTTTCCGACCTCTTTTTCAAAAATTCAACGCAATCTTTGTGCCAGTCATCTCCAAAATCAGCAATCCAGTTGTCTCGCCGTGTCTGACACTGTATCTTTATAGTCGTCGACACCTTCCGTCTGTCCGCGACACCCAAACCAGCTGCGCAAGTAAACATTGTCTTTTGTTCGTCTCTTATCTGTATTTTGTTCGGGTGTCCATGACAACTCGGCGTTCGGAGCGTCAAAACATGGGTGGATGTCAACGAAAACGGTCTTCTTATCGTCGGAGTCGAGCAAAATTAGGAATAGACAAAAGGAACAAAGAACGGGCAAACGGGGCTAGACAACGGTACAGTGGAGGAACTAGAAGAATGTACAATTACAAGGAGAATGAATTGGTTAGGTCCGCTTCCCGAAAATTCTCTTGTGTTTCGGAGGTAGATGGTTTTCGAGATAGACTCCTTTGGTTTCAGGAAGGAAAATGGTAAGGACAATGAAGTCGTAGAGTTGGCAGGAGAAGAGCACGGCGTATGGAATCCATTCAGCGTAGTCGCTCTACAAATAACACATGATAATAAGAAAAAAGGAGACCAATACCAAGTAGAAGAGCTGTGGGGAGAACATGCTTCCGATTCTGCTCATAGTCGACACTGCAGAAACAGCCAGATTTCTCACGGCAGTCGGGTACAACTCGTTGACCATCATATACTTCGCAATGAACAGTTGTGAACACATAGCCACCGCAATAACAGTTCCAATAGACATTGCCTTTCCATCATAACCGAAATAGAGCCAGAAAGCCATGAAAGCGAGAGCCAGGAGAGTGAAGAACATTGAGATCTGATTGATCATTTTCCTTCCGAACCATGGAAGTTTATAGTCGGCGATGCTCACAGCTATGTTGATTACCCATCGAGCAGCCTAAAATAGGTATTGACGTCATTCTTCAATCAGCTGGCAGACCCCCATGACTGCAAGATTCCAGTATAGTGACCCAGAAAGTTTCTCCATGTTGTACATGAGAGAGTAGACAATGAAAGTCGTGCACGTGCTGTAAACCAATCATTTCTCTCTCTTTCAGTTCACAATGGGTACTTACATTCCAGTGATAAACGTCAGTGACTGCGCCATCATCTTCCAAGTGCAGAACAAGTGAATGAACGTGTATTTCTTAGATTTCTTTGAGCTCTTTACGTGTTTTTCAGACTCAATCCGCAACACTTCATCCAGTTCTTTCTCGAAAGATTCATCGTAGAGGCGATCTGTTTTCCGAATCTTGATAAGAGATTTGCGTGCTTCGTCGAGTCTTCCTTTCTGAATCAACCAACGAGGAGATTCCTCGAGTAGTCTGAATACTTGAGTGAAACCATGTTCTTTGATGAGTGACTCACAGAACAGCAAGGAACGTGGCAATAGAAGCGGCAGCAATCACAACTGAAAGAGTTCTCCAGTCATGACAGAGATAGGCAACGAATGGGAAGAGGATCAGGTTTGGAGACCAGGTTATCGTGTTCTGGAATATATTTGGGTCAGCTAAGGTTATTAAAAAGTCGTTAATTATGAAGGAAAAGACAGCTGTGTTATACGATCGTCCCCCTTCCTTCATTCATAGAATTTCTATTGTCCTCTCCCTCGACCCAATATATAGATTTTCTAATATTTCGGCCGTCATAGACGGTGATCGCTTGCTGTTTCGTCATAAACACACCTGAATCCACATTCTGTCCTTTCTCGGAATGTTTTCCACCATGTACACCATTTGCACTCTAAAACCACACATATCTTATGCTCAGCTATCATTTCGAATTCTGACTCACACTGTGACTCCTCCAGTGAAAACACCGGCGAGTGTGCGCCAGATCATGAACCAGAATAGATCGGGGGAATAAGCGGAGATCCAGTTAAAGATGGCATTGCCCAGGGTAGAGATCAGGAGGGCTCGTCGTCTTCCGAACGTGTCAGACACTTGTCCGAAGATTGCAGCACCTACGAGAACTCCAAAAGTTTGAACTGTAATGGTGTTCTTCACTTTTTTTGCGTCATCACAAATGTAATTGAACTGGAAGAAGGAAAGTTGGGTCGTGATGGTAGTTTGGGTTACTTACTTCCACTTGAACAGATTTAAACTGATATTGTAGTTCTGGGATGCAAAGATTCGTGTCATTTCTGAACGCCGCTAATTCGTGACATCCGTTGAGAGGAGTGCCTCCGCACCCGACGACGTTCGGGTTGGCGCCTAAAAATAGTCGTGTATCTCTCAACTTTGAACTTTCATTTCATGTCAAGGCCACTCCAATCAAGTGAATATGTTCTGATTGCAGAGTAATTGACTGATTTCCATGTCAATAGCAGTTAGACTACACAGAAGCTCCCTTTGCTTTCAGTTGGCATAACCAGTTGGAACCAGTAAACACAAAATACATGACGGATGATGACGGATCGAGATGCAAACCGACACTGTCATATATTCACGTGAAACACTTTGTACTAACACGAGATGATTGGGCGCGTCTAATGGGGTCTTTGTTTTCGGTGGGAGAAGTTATGACCCTGATCCTATGGTTCGCACAAAGTTTGAGAACGGATTGGGCTACGTAAGAGTTGGTAATGGTTAGGGAGTACTTTAAGGGATCATCTAAAGAATCAAAGGAGCTTACTAGGAAAAGACAAAGAAAACTGACCTGCGAACACCATAACCTTGCTACTTGCAGTTGCAGTGAACGCTGTGAACTCTGCCATCAAGAGCACCAACATACAGTACCATCGGAGAGTGATAAAGTCATCGAGACTGACTGCCGACTTCTCTTCTTTCTTCACTGGCTCCACTGCCAATGTCTTCTGCTCCTCGACATCTTCCTTGATGAACTTCTCCTCTTCCATACTGGAAGCTGACGGCGAAGAGGACGACATCTCTGAAAGGCGCGATGGACTGTGAGAATACTGAAGGAGTGGTGGTGGACTGTCTTCTCTTTTCACAACCCCGTCCCATTTTCTAAAAAGCGAGAAATATCGAGAGACGGAGGACGGGTAAGGACTATCACCTATCAACTGCCCCTCCACTCCAATCACTCCTTCAGTTTCACTTCTTTCTTTGATTTATTCGACATGTGTACTGCCGGAGAACGCGGTGACAGCAGAGATCAGAAGGAGTCGGTCGACGTGGAAGAGGCACACGTGGTTGGTTACGAGGACCTTGACGGCGATTCAACGAAACACAGAAATTAGTGTATTGGGTAATTGAGAAGTTAACAAATTAACAGAAATGGAATGTTGAAAGTGATAGTAATAGACTACAGGGCAAATTTAAAGCTTTCACTGTTTATGCGCGTTTCCCGAAGATTCTCTTGTGTTTTGGTGGCAGGTGGTTTTCCAAATGAACTCCTTTGGTCTCCGGAATGCAAATGCAGAAGATTATGAGATCGAGGAGTTGGCAACCGAAGAGAACTGCGTATGGAAGCCATTCGGCAATGTCAGTCTGAAGCAATGGGTTCATAGAAGAAATGAAACAATCATCTTACCAAATAGAAAAGCTGTGGAGCAAATGAACTACCGATTCTGCTCATGGTAGACACTGCAGCAACGGCGATGTTTCTAACAGCAGTTGGATACAACTCGTTGATCATCAGATACTTTGCAACAAAAAGTTGGGAGCACATGGCAATGGCGACAGTGGTTCCGATGGCCAGGACACTTTCTCCGTTCCCTGTGTACATGTATCCAGTCATAACTGCCAAACTGACAAGTGTGAATCCCATTGAGAGTTGGTTGATAAGTTTGCGACCGAACCATGGAAGCTTGTAGTCTGCGATACTCACGAGGATGTTAACCACCCAACGGGATGCCTAAAGATTTAGATCTAGGTTTGGAGTGGAACGGGTTCAGTTTAGGGTGATGTCATTTTGTGCCCAATCAAAACTAACACCCAACATCAAATTCCTGCAAGGATGATCATCCCCTTTGCAAAGTTATAATCGATTGACTTTTCTTACGTCAAAACCAATGCATATCTTCTTTATAAGTCACCCAACTATGTCATAAGTCTGTGTAACAACACCACCTATGATGTCCTTGTCACATTCCCCGTGTCTGTTTCTAATCTTCTTTTTTCTCTTTTCTCATCTACTCACCCCTATAATCGCACCGTTCCAGTAGAGTGAACCAGACAGTTTCTCCATGTTGTACATCAGAGCGTAGACGATGAACGCGGTGCACATACTGGAAATGGGGTCTTGTGGCAAAACCTTGAAATGTGTCTTACATTCCAACGATGAATGTCAGTGTCTGCGCAATCATCTTCCAGGTGCAGAACAAGTGGATGAATGTGTACTTCTTGGCCTTCTTCATTGAATGTTTCTCTGCTTCTATTCTCAGAACGTCATCCAGATCTTTCTCGAACTGCTCATCATACAATCGGTCGGTCTTTCGGATCTTCACAAGAAGCTCTCTAGCTTCATCCATTCTTCCTTTCTGAACCAACCATCTTGGGGATTCCTCCAGTAACATGAGTGAAAAGAACGAGAGTGCCGAGGCGGCTGCAATCACAACTGAAAGAGTTCTCCAGTCATGGGCGAGATATGCAATGTAGGGGAAGAGGATGAGGTTTGGAGACCATGTTATTGAGTTCTGAATCCACATTCGGTGGTGTCTTGGAATGTTTTCCACCATGTAGACCATTTGAACTCTGAAAAAACATAAAGTAAAAGAAGTTCTAAACGTCGAGCAATGGCTTACACTGTGATTCCTCCAGCAAACACACCGGCTGCAGTACGCCAAACCATAAAGTAGAAAAGGTCCGGGGAGTAGGAAGAGATCAGGTTGAAGACTGCATTTCCGAGACAAGATATGATGAGAGTCTGAAAGTTTGAGACTGTTTTTGTGTTTGAAATGTTTGATAAACTCACTTTTCTTCTTCCAAATGTATCAGAGACTTGTCCGAAGATGGCAGCACCGACAAGAACTCCGAAAGTCTGGACTGTGATCGTATTCTTCACTTTCTTCGCGTCATCGCAAATGTAATTGAACTGAAATGGAAGTGATTTTTGGCTGTTTTGGACGAGATTCCTTATACCTCGACTTGCACGGATTCAAACTGATATTCGAGGATTGGAGTGCAACCAGAGATGTTCTTCAGAGCATTGTACTCTTTGCATCCATTGATAACTTTTCCGTCGCATCCAACAATGTTCGGATTTGCTCCAGCGAACATCATCATGGTTACACTGGCGAGAGCAGTGAAAGCTGTGACTTCTGCCATTATGAGCACCAGAAGACAGTACCAACGAAGTTCCAAGAGATCATCGAGACTCGAGTACTTAGAGTTGGGGACGATGGCTTCGAGGGCCTTCTGTTCCTCCACGTCTTCTATGAAATTGTCGTCTTCCGACGACGTTAAAGATGACATTTTGATGATCTAGAATGGAAGAGGTTAACAGAGAGAACCAATGTGCGGTCTTTTTGTGACTTATAGAAAGAAAGGAAAAGAAAAGAAAAACAAGACCAAAATTGTCTATTTCTGGGGGAGGCGGGCGCCACGACGAAGGGAGGGCGCTGCCCGAAATGCCAAAACGACTTAGCCAAAATGTTCGTGAACCTAACAACACTTCCGGTTCTTCTCTCATCATCTCCGTCTCTTTAGGTCACTGAAGGTGTCATCGAAAGAAATTGAAAAAACGAGATATGATGAATAAGAGACAGGGTTGCCGGTACAGTGTCGACATGCAATCTCAATGATTACACGACAGTACAGGCGGTACTTTGAAGATCTCGGTGCATAATCAGGTCGTCAGCTGATCACGGCGACGATGGACACACGTGTTCATTAGAGAAAGGGCAATTGTCAACGTGAACTTTCATTTAGGGCACATAGGATTTGTGAAAGACTCGCTGGAAATGTTATCATTCCAACGTGAAACTCATCAAGTAAGTTGCAAAAACAAGAAAACTGTACAACAACAGTTTGTCTTCAGAATGTTGTTACGACGTTCGCTCTTTGTGCTCGACATCATCGTCCTTGCTGCCATCGTCGTTTTCCTTGTGTTCCTGCCGGCTGAAAGGTAAGTATGATAACGATTTATGGGGTCCGATATCGGACCATGGTCCAAACATTTGTCTCGGACAACCAGTCCCTTTTCAGGTGCGCTCACTTCGAAGCGAAAGAGATACCAGAAACCGCCGATTGCAACATCCACCCGGTCCATCATCCAGAGTTCAGCTTCACTGAAAACCTGAAACACAACGACCATCTGACTGATCATAAGCACCACGTGTCCGTCTGTCACCTTCTTCAATGGTCGCACTACAAGTTTTGGGAGAACATGTGTAAGTCTGCCCGTTTCTCTTCCGACAGACTATCCATCCTTTCCAGATCTGATCCTGCTTCCCGCCATCACTTGTGCCGGTCTGATTGCGTACACAGTTTGTGAGATTTGCGAGTTTGACCTTTTTGTAGGACAGGTTTGTTTGAAACTGTCTTGATTCTCGATCAACATTTTTCTGTTTTCCGGTACGCAGCACATCTCTACTGATTGTCTCTCTTCTCACCGTCATCTACACAATTGGAGGTGAGACTGTTTTCTCTGAAAAACACGCCATTCCGTTTTTCTTTCAGTAATCAGTTATGAGAAAAGTCGCATTGAGAACCAATGGCCATTCTTGGGTCATGTCAAGTACTTCGGCGCCAAGGAATCATCGGTGCACGTGTCGGTGCCAGCCACGTGGCAGTACAGCATTGCCATGTGCATTCTGTCGGGACTCTTCAAGATTGGCAGAATTCTGATTCAGCACTTCATTGGAGATGTAAGAAACACAAGAGGAACATTATTTCATGTTCCTAATTTTCAGAAAAAGTTTGCAATGGACGAGGAAGACAGTTCCCATCAACAGAAGGATCCGTCGATCGAAAACCTTCTCAACGAGTCGAGATACTCGCGTCTCGAAGTGGACTAACCTGTCGTTCCTGATATTCCTAATGTTCCGAATGAATCATTGTGTTTCTTAATGAGTTGATTCTAGCCTACTTGCCCGCCTCTTTCTTTTCTTCCCACTCTGCATTTCAATTCCGTCACCACTTCGTTTCTGCCGGGGTTTATCATCAAAAACGATTATTACCTGCCCATCTATCTTGCATTTTTCATCGTTCATCTTTTGATAAGAAAGAGCGCCGCGTTGCTTGATTTATGCTGGCTGGCCTCGAGAAGTTTCTCTTCTCTGAATTGAAGGACACCCACGTTCCTTCTCTTTCATCTTATCCCAGTCCAAACCAACATTCTGCCATCACTTGGTATCATTTTCTGTTTCTTCTAACTCTTCAAATTGTGACTTTTTCAATTGACAATGACAATCTCAACTTTTAGACCATAAATCTTGATGATAAGAGGCATAACCGAGAACCACGTTGTTTCAATTTGTACGTAGTTCGATGGCTTATCAGTCATCAGAGTTCCCGTTAAAACTAGAAAGGCTCTTCATGGAAAGCGGTTTGGTTTTCGCAGTCGAAAGTCCTCATTTTCCAGACGAACGGTTTCAAAATTCGTTCTGGTTTTCAGTACCAAACTGTCAATCTCTCTCCTACTTGATAACAAGTGCAATCACTTCCTTGTCCTTGACCGTTTCTCTCCCTTCAAAATGATCAAAGTTGGTCTTCCGAACTGCCATTTTTTCTGGAATCCTCCAGAGCATTCCACATGTTCTGCCTCGTGCCACATTTCATCATGCTCAGAGTTCAAAGTCCTCTCCTTCCCCCACTTTCTAATCGATATCCAATCAGATCTAAGCTCCAAAAACACGTGATGTTCGTGGTCATCACCCCTTCGTGCACAATGACAACTGCTGCGCTCCGTCTCTTCAATCCCTTTACTCTTTCACTCACAACAAAACAACGAATGGCTCTTCTTCCATTATCACTTTGAAGTGTCTGGTTCGACCAGGCACCAATGGGTCAGAGGACCTGGCTACTTATCCTCTCGAAACGTTATGATTGTAGTCGTTTCTAGAAAGATGACGTGACTGCCCAGCAGCTGCCTCTTTCTATAAGAGCCCTCTGCCCGCCAGAAAGATCCGTGTCATCCATAAATTTCTTTTTTTGCGTCTTGCCCCTTGCCAGTTGATTCGGTCCGCCCTTATTACACTGTTCCAAACCGCCCGTCCTTGCTCCCAACTCGCGGGCAATCTTCCAATCTTCTCCAGTCTTCTTCTTCTTCATTCTTCCCCTCATACCGGTCATCTTCTTCCAACTATCTTTATTTTCAGAATGAAGTACTTTATTCTCGCTCTTGCCCTTCTCTGCGGCACCGTCGTCGCCCATAAGAAGTCGATGCTCGAGTCGAACCGTGTCATGGTCCATGACGTCGAGAACAACTCCTGCGATGAGTGCAAGTCCATCATTCACAAGATCGCCGAGGCCGCCAAGGATCCAGTCAAGCTTCAGGAACTCAAGGTCGTTCTCGGGCTTCTCTGCAAGGAAACTTCGTATGCTGATGAGTGCCGTCTGTTCGTTTCCCAGCTCGACAAGTTCATCGACCAACTCGAGCCATACCTCAAGGATCCAAAAGCCATCTGCGCTCGCATCCACATCTGCGGAAACCCAAAGATTGACACCTTCCACAAGGTCCTCGTCGACTACGCCAGCCGTGCCCAGAAGGCTTTTATGGCGGTAAGAGCACTCGCTTTAAGTATCTTTCAAAGCTTTTTATTTTCAGCCAGCCATCGTTTGCGACGAGTGCGAGTTCGTCGTCAAGGAGGTGAAGGCTGCCGTCGAGAACAAGAAGATGCAGACCGATGCCCGTGACTTCCTCCGTGAGAATGTCTGCAAGAACCTCGGACAGTACAGAGGATTCGTGAGTTACCCTATGAAGCTTCAAATCTAATAAAACATTTCAGTGTGACCTGGTTATCGACGAGTACCTTCCAACGTTCATCCAACAGCTCGATGCCATCCTCAACGACCCACACCAAGTAAGATACATTCTACTTATTCCACACATTTCAAGTATTTTCCAGGTCTGTGTCGACTTGCATGCCTGCGACGGAAATCGTCGCAAATATGTGGGTCTTATCGGATACTTCCAGCGCAACTTCTTCTAATTATTTACCTTTGTATGCTTTTTCCCTCTCGTTCATGTCAAACTTTCCCTATTTCTACAAAAGTAAACTGCATAATTCCTTGTGTTTGTGATGTTTCGCTTTGGGTCCCTGATTAAAAAAACAGAAGACATGGGACTATTCAGACGTACAACCCAGAAGACAACGAGCAAGTGGAAAACGCCGTTGAGGAGTTCTGGAATGCGCAGACAATGATGAACAAGAAGGGACAGGTGAGAGAACAACTGAGCACCGGCTGGCTAGGTTTCACTCGATTTCGCGCATCTTTTTTTTTCCTTTTCAATAGAACTCAACACAGCTGTGGGTGAGGGAAACGACACCTGGCAGCTCAGCCACGTGCTCGTTGAAATGTTACCCAAACTCGAGACTTGTAACAACTTTCATTACTCGTAGGAGACTTTTAACAGTATGCAATGTAGAATCCCGGGGTGTTGGCAAAGTAGATGGACTGATTGTTAGCAACGAAGAGACTCGGCTGAGTGACGATGACCGAAGAAACGGGGACGGTGGCTTCCAGTGGTTCAGGAGTCTCGGGTTCCAATTCGTGACGAGAGATGTATGCTTGTACGGCGCCTTCTTGCTTGATTACACGACGATACGCGTCTTTGTTAGATTGACGAGTCTCGTCGAATACATGAGGGAAGGCTGTCTTCGAATCTCCGGCGATGTATTCGGGGAGCTCTAGGAACTTGGTGAGACGGTCGATGTATTCCGTGGCTTCTCTGAAATTGAAATTGAGATGTTCATGTTTGTTCATGAGATTGATTACCTAAGAACCTGAACACGTGATAGACGGACTTTGAAGCGCGATGGTGGCAGCAGGTGCAGAAGAACGTCGAACATGCCGTTCATCTCGGTAATGCGTCGTCTCTCGCGGCTACAATACAGTTTGTCTTTTAAAACATAAACTCAATTCAAAAACTCACAAATTAGCCCGATTCCGTCTTTCCTCATCGAGCCGGACTGGTGTTGGAGGCATTCGAGAATGTTCTAGCGGCTATTCGAGTAAGCTGAGAGTGAAGTGGTAGCGGGTAATAATGCGACAGATGTACTGATTTGGGGGCGTCGCAAAAGACGGACAACTCGGCACCTGCAACACACATGGCGCGACCCATACCCGACCCCAGAAGAGTCGTCAGTAAATAGAGAAGAAGAAGTTTCAGGTTCTCGCTATGTCTTGTTTCGAATGTAAGACTATTGCTGAAGGAATGGGCTCGGATATGATCTCGAACAGGGTACGGTAGATACTAGAAAGCCTGCATGAAGTTGTGTGTTTCAGAAGAAGCTCTCCGACGATGTCCGTGACTTTGCCTGCTACAAGATTGTCACTGCTAACATGACCGCTTCTTGCATTGATTTCCTCGACCTGTACCTCCCGACCATCATCCAGATGACTGTCGAGCAATTCACTCCTCTCGGAGTCTGCCAGGCTAACAAGTGCTGCCCACCAAGCTCTGGTAAACTTGAGAGAACATCTTGATCATGGTGATTATTTCAGTGGCCCCAATGGAAGCATTCACTTACCAGGAGATCCAATCTGAGAAGTGCCCAACCATGGTTTCTCTCGAGACCTACATGGCCGGTAACTTGATCGGAAGCCCAATCGAGAAGTATTTCGAGAACCGCCTGACCGACGCATTCTGCACCAGCCTATTCTCTTTCTTGCAACCAAGTGTAAGTATGACTTCAGATAACTTTTCAATGATTTTCTTTGTTTCAGTGCCAGAACGTCATGTCTACAGTTGCTCCAAAGTTCGTCAGTTTGACTGCTATCCTGGCTCACCAAAACAAGTTCAGCCAGGCGGTTAGTTTCAATTCTTCGTTTTCCAAACTCTTCCTAACTTTCCTCTTATTCCAGCTCAACTGCTAACCCGCTACACTGTAACATAATCTTCCGGAACTATAAATTTGTGTGCTTCTTCTCATCAATCAAAATAAAGAATGTTCACATTTCGTGCTGACCGACACCATGACAAACACGTCAAATCGGAGATTCTCCGACCAAAAACCGAGCTGCATTCTAGTCTGTTTAGGTCACGGAGCACGCCAGCACCTCCATAAATTAGCTGATAAATGATTGAGAGCAGCACACATCGCGGCACCGACGCCTTGATAAGCGACACGTGTTTCCAGTTTTTTCCCTGAAAGACTCTCATTCGGTTCTTATTCACCTTTCCGAAGCAGACGCATTTCTGAAACCTCAATTGTTTTCCAGCAATGAAACCAGTTCTCGTCTTCACCGTCCTCGCGGCTCTGGCTCTCGGAGCTCAAGCTACTCCATCCTCATGCGACTCCTGCAAATCGGTGAGCTCCAAAAACAGTATTTTGATAATCCCATGTTTTCAGATGGTCCAAAACTTCATCGAGGCCTCCAAGGATCAAACCAAGATGGCCCAGATGAAGGTCTCCTTGGCCATGCTCTGCGCCGGAACTTCCCACCAATCCGACTGCCACAAGACCCTCGATAAGTTGGACTACATCGCTTACAAGCTCGCTCCATACCTTGTACGTAGCCTGTAACTCTTTCAGAAGACACTAAACTCTTTCAGGCCGACACCGCTGCAGTGTGCTCTAAGCTCCAAATGTGCGGCGAATCGCAGTTCTCTCCACTCTCTCGTCTCGCCATGCTCTTCCTGAAGAAGTCGCAGAGCACTGTGACCAATGATAACATGATGGTATTTGTGATTGATAAGTACTCCCGGGGACAGTCATGTGATTCAGAAACAAGAAGTGTGCGAGGAGTGCCAGGCTTCTTCCAACCAACTCAGCCAGCTCTTCAACGACGACTTCACCACCTACGCCGTCAAGTCGACTGTCCAACGTCTCGTCTGCCGCAGCGCCGGAAAGGCTCACAAGGCATGCAACGTCATGGTTGCTTCGATGGTCCCAGACCTCATGACCGAGATGAGAGATATCTTCGCCGAGAAGGAAATGCTCTGCGCCAACATGGGATTCTGCTCTGCTGCCAAGGCCCCAGCTTTCCAAATTGAGGTGCCACAACAGTCTCTTTCCGATTTGTGGAAGTCAATGGGAACCGTGAAGACCAGCAACGGAGAAGAGCACATGTCTTGCTTCGAGTGCACCCTTGGAGCCGATACCCTTATTGAGGAGTTCATCAACAAGAGAGTAAGAGAGAACAACACAGAAACTGAAATTAACCAATTCTTTTCAGCAAGCCACCGCCGATGACATCCAAACCATGGCTTGCAACAAGATGGTTGATGCCTGGAAGCCAGGATGCAACGACTTCGTGCACATGTACATGTCCACTGTCCTCTACTTGACCTACAACCAATTCGATGGAAGAGGTGTCTGCACCATGATCCACACTTGCGAGAAGAAGAACACTCTCATGGAGTTGGCTCAGCCAGAAAAGGCTAAGCTTGGATGCGAGAACTGTGCTGCCGTCGAGAACTTCTTCGCCCAGAACCACGAGGCCCTCCACTCGCACGCTGTCGCTGCCTTCTCAGCCAATGTCTGCCAGAAGCTTCCATCTTCCTTCGGAACTTTGGTGAGCAAAGTTCTTTCTTATCACTCTAAAAGTTCTGTTCCAGTGCGATCGCTCGGCCTCGCGCATCTCCCACAAGATGTTCACACGTGCCGCCCAACTCGCCAGCACTGGAGTGATGTGCTCGCAGGTTAGTGCAAATATTAGAGAGTTCATTGTTTCGGATGACATCAATGTTCTGTTTTCAGCTGTGCTAGGGGCAACACGACAAGTTCATCGAAAGGCTGAACACTTCAGTTGCACCCTTCTAATTGTCACTATAAAGATTTTCATTCGCAGTTTGCTATGACTCAAAACAAAAGTGAAACCAGAAAACTGGTCAGAGAAACAAGAACAAGACCAACAGCGAGTTGTTGCATGAACATGTGTGTTTGTGGGGGTGGGGTGGGAATGATTCGGAAGCACCGATCACAGAATGATAATTGGATCCGATGAGTAACTCGGTGGGAGAATGGCGCTGATGTGCACAGAAAGTAACAGCAAAGAAACAAATGTACACTTGAGGAAGGAGGGTTTCGGGATGTTGACTTTCGAAAATTTAGGAGAAAGAGAGTGGTGTCGAATGGCAGGTGAAAGATTGGAGATCGAACACGAAAAGTGCAGGGAACGGATTCATGAGGAACTGAAGGACTACAAAGTGCACAGGAGCAACATCACTTCCTCGTAGATCTCTTCCACGAAATGTACCTACATAGCTGTTGTGTTTCCCGATTGTATACAGTACACACACGGAGCAAATTGACACGTCAAAAATGGCTTTACTGTCTCCTCAATATTTGTATTTTTGGTACACAAGAGCCGTCTCTATCTACCAAAAGGGTCAAAGCTAATACGAGTCAAACACTCGGCTGACCAACCACATCCAGAGACGAGATGAGTCATTGTCCGTTTGCGCCGCCACTTACCGCCGACTCTCTACTCTAGTAACACTCTTTACCGAGTTAGAGAAACATCAGCGACAGATCGGTCGGGAGGCGGCACCTGCTATATAAACCAGTGGACACTTCGGGAAGGACATCTTTCATTTCAACAACAATGAGCTTCTCTACTTCTCTTCTCTTCTTCGCTACTGTTCTGGCTGCTTCCGTGCTTGCTGGTCCGAGAGGAGGACCAGGAGGTCGTGGACGACATGGTCCACCACCACCACCGTTCCTCCAGAATGTTACCGAGGACGGAAGACGCGCTTTCTTCGACATTATGCAGAACCAGAACTTGACCATCTCCGAGATGGAATCCCAGACTGCCACTTGGGCTCAAACCTACGGAGTTTCCGTGAGTTTTCAGTTAATAAGACATTAGTTGAATCTTATTTTCAGAGCGAGTACACCGCTTTCGAGGCCAACATGACTGCCCACCGCAACGAAGTCAAGCAGAATGTCACCCAAGTCATCAGCCAGCTCTCCGCCGCTCAAACCGCCCTCGAAGCTGTCATGGACAACAAGAACCAGACCCGCCAGCAGATGAGAGAAGCAATTGACAACCTGAAACAGCAATACGCTCAGGAGCTCCCAGCTCTGTTCTTCATCAGCGGACAGTTCAGACAAGGACCAGGAGGTCGCAGAGGACCCGGAGGACGCCATGGAGGACCAGGAGGACGTCGTGGAGGAGACTCTGGAGAGATGGGAGGACCAATGGGACAGATGGGAGGAATGGGAGGATTCGGAGGAATGGGACAGATGGGAGGATTCGGAGGACAAGGTGGACGTGGTGGCTTCGGAGGACAAGGAGGATTCGGAGGAATGGGCGGTGGAATGGGAGGAGGACGTGGCGGCCGTGGAGGAAACAACAACATGAACGAGTCGGGAGACAACAACGACTTCTAAACGAACTTCAGTGAACATCAACTTGCCTTGTATCTGTGATATAATTCCGATTCGCTTGGATCCCTCATCATTTCTCATGTATCTATGTGCGCATAATAAATCTTCCATTATTCGAAACAAGTGTTAACTTGGAAAGGCTACACCCCATGACTCAATGCTATACAATCAAACTCCCTTCGATATAGACATGCAAAACTTCCCGTGGGAAAGTTGCGCGTTTTGTAAGAGATGTTATGGGGGTGGTGACGTAAACAGAAACAGTGAAACCGTCGGTCGACTAGAGTGGAGAATCGGTACATCAAAAAATTAAGCCATTGTGAAGAGTGCGAATGAATGTTTTCATTGCGGGCGGCGAGGGCAAATAGAATGAATTAGTGATCAAAGTTTGGGTGAAAAAAAGAGTGAATGTTCTGGAGAAACAGTGTCTAGTGATCTCAACCATATCAACAAGATTGATATTACCGCCCACACCCATTGAGAATTGAAAGTAAGCGCAAGTATTGTTATCTGGTATATTAGAAGCTTTCAGATGAAACCGTTTTTTGAACTCTGCTGTGCTTTGATACCTCCGATTCTTCAAGAAACATCCGAGAACACTTGCATAATAGAAAGATCAGTTCCAATTCCTCGTTTTTTCACACATTTCATATGCATGACTCTTGCGTCTTCGTGCTATTTTTCGGTTTTATGAACAGCAAACGGACTATAAAAGGCTTGGAAGGGAAGGCAAATTCATTCAGTTCTTGGTTACTTCCATTCAGCTCCTTTCCTAATCTTCTGGTTTTCAGATGGCCAACAACCTCATCTTCGTCACTGTCGCACTCTTCGCTGTCGCCATGGCTGGTCCAGGACGCGGAGGGCCAGGAGGACCTCACGGAGGGCCCCATGGTGGACCACATGGTGGACCACATGGGGGACACGGAGGACCACCATTCCTCGCCAATGTGTCTTCCGAAGGAAAGAAGGAGTTCGAGGCTGTGTTCAGAAACGAGAACCTCACTCTTGCTGAAATCGACACCCAAGTTGCCGCCCTTGCTGATAAGTATGGAGTTGCTGTGAGTTTTTCGGAAGCTAACCAACCCAAACAATCTGAAACTTTCTTAGGCTATCTACAAGGAATTCGAGGCCAACCGCACCGCCCACTTGGCTGAGGTCAAACAGAATCAAACCGACGTGATCAGCAACCTCTCGTCTGTCGCCTCTCAGTTGGCTACCATCTACCAGAACAAGGACCAGACCCGCAAGGCTCAACACGAAGCTGTCGAGGCTCTCCGCAAGGAACATCCAGTTGAAGTTGATACCATCAAGTTCATCCGCGCTCAATTTGGAGGAGAGCGTCGCCATGGAGGACCACGAGGAGGACCGCACGGAGGACCTGGAAGAAACGGTGGACCAGGTGGCCGTGGAGGACGTGGAGGTCGTGGAAAGCAGCACGATGAATCTGCATGAATCATAAATTCGTCAATTAGTTATCCATGACAACAATAAAAGTTGAAAAATTACAGTTGTGAACAGAATTTTAATCATAAACTCTACGAAACACATAACAACTCCCACAATTGATCCTTGAATTTGGTACCTGCGGGATGTTGGAGACCTGCTGAGCGAGTGGAAAACTGCGAAAACATTGCTTGAAAACAGTTATTAGGAACAAAAAACAGAGAGTAGGCAACAAGGAGAAAGATTCAGAATAGAAACAAAAGGAACAAGAGAGAACGGGACCAACAGCAGACAGCCAGTGCACACGATGAAGACCATCAGAAAAAGTAAAAAAAAACAGTCCCACAAGAAGAGCCAGAGGAGGAACATGGACCGCTCGCAGACGCGCTCGCATTCTTCAAACAGGCAAATGTGAGTCAGCAGAAGCTGTCAGGTGTCTCTGGAGTGAACCGTGGAACACTCGGAACCTGGTTCCGAGGAGAATACATGTTGGCAGCAACTAACAGAGCGAAGATGCTGGCGTATTTCGGAGGAGCCACACTGGCCGATATTCAGGGACTCAGAAACCGTCAACACCACATCAAAGTGGTTCTCGCGGTCGTTGACAGTGTGGATTTGGGGACCATCATGACCAAGTGCCGTTTCGAATTGTCGCAGACGTATCACAACGAGAACTTCTCCACTTTGACAAGTACTCAATGCAAGAAACTTCTGGTGAGACTTCGAAAGACTTCCGTGAAGCAAACTACAGGTGTGAAGTAAACCGTTAAAATGCGTACGCAAAGTTTTAAAAATCAAAAAACAGGCCACCCGCAAACTTTGGGCCGGATAATATAAAGATCAGTTCCAATGCGCTCGCGCATACCGACAAAAAACGCTGCCTGTCCAACACTATTTCTCGGTTTGAGACAAAGGAGCTTATGGTATAAAAGGATGGGGTGGAACCTTCTGAACCACCGACCAACTCTTCATTTCCTCTCTGATCTTCTGATTTGCAGATGGCCTACAACTTTGTCATTGTCCTTGTCACCCTCGTCGCTGTCGTCACTGCTGGTCCAGGTGAGCATGGAAAGAGAGGAGCCGGAAATGGTACCGAAGGAAGACCACACGGTGGACCGCACGGTGGAGCTCATGGAGGACCTCATGGAGGACATCACGGAGGACCACCACCATTCTTTGCTAATGTTTCTGCTGAAGGAAAGAAGGAGTTCGAGGCTGTGTTCAGAAACGAGAACCTCACTCTTGCTCAGATCGACACCCAAGTTGCCGCTCTTGCTGACAAGTACGGAGTTGCTGTGAGTTTTTCAAAAGATTACAATGGCCTATTATCATCTTTCTAGGCTATCTACAAGGAGTTCGAGGCCAACCGCACCGCTCACATGGCTGAGGTCAAGAAGAACACCACTGACGTGATCAACAACCTCTCTTCGGTCGCCTCTCAGTTGGCTACCATCTACCAGAACAAGGACCAGACCCGCAAGGCTCAGCATGAAGCTGTCGAGGCTCTCCGCAAGGACCACAGAGTCGAGGTCGATGCTGTCAAGTTCATTCGTGAGCATCTTGGAGGACACGGAAGACACGGAGGACCACGTGGAGGACCTCACGGAGGAAAGCAACACGGGGGAAAGCGTGGAGGAGAGCACGGAGACAAGAAGGGACCACGTGGAGGAGACCATGGAGCAGCTGGAAAGAAGGTTGTCAAGGACGCTAAGCAGTAGTCTGTTCTAATTTATGTTTGATTCATCTAATAAATCTTCGTGACACTTTATACACATCCTCTCACAATTAGCATGAGGCAAAAAACCGCTATTGGAAGCTTCAACCAATGCTCTTTGTCCAATTCTCGCCCTCACTTATTCATCTGTCATTTGGAAAGACACCAGAAGCTTCGATAAAAACTTTCCACTGTTCAATTCTAGCAGATATGAGATCTCAACGCTCTCTTTTTCTTCTGTTGCAAACTGCGAACTCAAACTTCAAGATGACCACGGTGACTGCTCCCAACATCTGCTTGAACTTCGTGAATGACTTTATCTGTTTTTGATACTTTTTTCTATCGTAACAAACTTTTGAATGAACCTCAGAACGTAACAAGACTGTGATTTTGCTCCCCCGACAACTTTAGAAAAATCTGAACCTCACAACTTCAATTAAAAAATACCTGAACACTGTTTGTTCTCTATCCATTTCCTTTTGTTCTTGCTTCTTCTTTTGCTTTAATTAGTTTTGATTCAATTGTTCAAACTACAAATTAATGTTCCTGAATACCTGTGCATTGAACCCCCTCGACTCTAAGAAACAACAACACCGCAAAGATCAGCACCACACCATTCCCATATTCAATATTCCGTTCCTCTTCTTTTTCGGTTTTTTCTCACTCGTTCATGATCAGCATCAGTTTTCTCCCTTTAAAAGACCCCGTCAAAGTCACTCAGAGCATCGTCTCCAGCTTCTCCTCTCTTCTCTTCCATCTTTAATATTCTTCTTTTCAGATGGCCTACAACCTCATCTTTGTCACTGTCGCACTTGCCGCTGTTGTCATGGCTGGTCCAGGACAACGTGGTGGTCAGGGTGGACCGCCAGGAGGACGAGGAGGACCTCATGGAGGGCCGGGAGGACCGGGAGGATACGGAGGACCACCATTCCTCGCCAATGTGTCTGCTGAGGGAAAGAAGGAGTTTGAAGCTGTGTTCAAGAATGAGAACTTGACCCTCTCGGAAGTCGACACTCAGGTTGCTGCTCTTGCCGAGAAATACGGAGTCTCTGTATGTTTTTACCCGTCTTTTGAGGCTTCTATGTCACTTTACAGGACATTTACAAAGAGTTCCAAGCCAACGTGACTGCCCATCTCGCCGAGGTCAACAAGAACCAAACCGATGTCATCAGCAACTTGTCGTCTGTTGCCGCTCAACTCGAAACCATCTACTCAAACAAGGACCAGACCCGCAATGCTCAACATGAAGCTGTCGAGGCTCTTCGCAAGGAACATCCAGCAGAAGTTTCTGCCATTCAGTTCATTCGTTCTCAACTTGAGGGAGGGCCAGGAGGACCAGGAGGACCACAAAGAGGACCTGGAGGACGTGGAGGGCCAGGTGGCCGTGGAGGACCAAGAGGAGGTCACAATGGAGGACCACGTGGAAGACCACAAGGATCAGGAGAAAACAATGCTTCGGGAGGAGATGATGAATGAGTGTCACTATTTCAAACGCTGAATGAACATATTTTTATCACGATAACTATAGTTTCCAACAATTTAATGGCATAACAAATTTGAAAGAAGCATCAGTCGGGTAGTAAGTATCAGTCATGCAACGGAAAAAACTGGTTGACTTTGTAAACCAGTTTTTTTGAGTAAGCATTAGTGAAATAACGAAAAACTGGTTTTTCACTTTACCCCCAAGTGACTCAGTGGCGCCTGTCGCCACTG
>LR537678.1:330235-350758 GCA_900883565.2 Caenorhabditis panamensis | reverse complement strand
GAGTCACTCTACCCCCAAGTGACTCAGTGGCGCCTATCGCCACTGAGTCACTTACCACCAAGTGACTCAGTGGCGCCTATCGCCACTGAGTCATGTGACGTGTCCCTTCCACTCCACACTAACACAAACTTTTCTAAAAACACCCCAATCCTTCGGTCCGTCGTAAAAACGACACACTGGCCGTATGTGGCCAGTGTGTCACTGCACTCTGGAACTCAATCAGACTAATAAAGACAGTGTGTCACTCACCCGAGCCCTTAATCTTTGACATCAACCCGAATCACATAAAAACTCTAGGCGGGGGACGAAACCCCTTATTTTATTACAATACCGCGTAAACGCATAAACATTTTGCAACGTTCTCCTATAAAACAACCGTCCTGATCCATGAGCGCACGAAGCAGTCCTCGGAAATGTCGCTCCACACTTCTCTCTTTGTAGTTCTTGTTGCTTTTGCCTCGTTGGCTTTGTGCGACGAGGTTTCTTTGAAGAAGGGCGGACCAGGTGGACATTTCATTCATGGACCAACTTATCTGTCTAATCTGACCAAGGAGGAGAAGGCTGAGTACTTTGGAATCTTCCGTGATCACTCGTTGACCATCAAGCAGCAAGAAGCGAAGAAGCTCGCTTTCGCTGAGAAACACGGATTCGCGGTGAGTTTTGACAGAGAGAAGATGAATGAAACTTCTTGTTTTCAGCAAACCATCAAGGATGACGAGAAGGTCAAGGTTGCCAACCAGCAAAAGATCTTCAAGGAGAGACCAGAACTGATCAAAATCCTGCAAGAGGCCAACGACCAACTGGGGAAGATCTACGATAACAAGGATCAGACCGTCGCTCAGCAACAGGCCGCCGTTGAGGCTCTCAAGGAGAAGTATCCTCATGTGAGTTAGAATTGATTGTGTTGAAGTGCCAGTTTCTGATTAAGGCCGTGCCAACTCTCTACTACATGTCTCGTTTGATCACTGGAACCAGACACAAGAACACGAAGCCCGCTAAGCACTAAAGCAGTTTTTTTTTCTTGTTGTAATGAAGTTTCATTTTGATTTTTTGTTCTAGTTTAGGTACTAGACAGAGCCTTCAGCCCACCATGCACCTAAGGGAATGTACGTATATCGAACACTAATGAGGATTCCCAGAACGTAACACGCTTATCAACTGAATTCCTTCACTATACACTTTTCCCCAACAGCTTTACTTGCCTATGGTACTCTCAACTAAGGAATGGGAATGGTTTCAAAACACCATGCAGAACGTTACCGAAGGAATCGCTCTGATCATCAACTCCCTTTTGATATACCTGATTCTTAAGAAATCTCCAAAGAACTTGGGCTCCTACAAGTATCTTATGATCTACATCTCCGTTTCTGAGATGTTGTATGCCATTATGGATTTCCTTGTTTCCCCGGTAACTCAAATACGTGAATAGAATGTAATTTACCACTCAGTTTTTCTTTTCTCATGGTCCTGCTCTTCTCGTGATTGTCAATCTGGAACAGGCACTTTTTGGAAAGATGATTATCGGGATTCTGTTGTGTACGAAAGCGCTCCAGTTCACATTGAACTTGTATTTTCAGCTGTATATAGTGGATTTTTCGGTTCTTCCATGGCCTTCTTTGGAATTCATTTTATCTATCGGTATCTGGTGGCTAGCGGGTGAGTTGTAAAACTTGGATCTGCGAAACACTCAACTGTCAGAAACGCACTGCTCGCTACATTCTCCACATGGAAAATCCTGCTCTGGCTGTCTTTCCCAATCTTCTACGGTTCCCTCTGGGGTCTCGGCAGTTACTTTCTCTGTGAGCCAACCGAATACACAAATGAGTTCATCAAAGAGAGCATGATGGAAAACTTTGATTTATCCATCGAAAACATAACCTACTTTGGTTTGAACTTCTACCAAGAACATGCCAATGGGAAGACAGTGATCATTTATGGGCAAATCTTGGCAGTTATTGTTAACAGTTTCATTATTGTAAGACAATCAGAAACTTTATTAAACTCTGCTCCCTAGTTTCAGACATCTTCTATAGCTACCGCGGTGTATTTCGGAGTTCGGTGCTTCCAGAAAATCAACAAGCTAGTAGTGGGACACGCCATTTCAAAAAGGAACAGAACACTCCAAGGGCAGTTGTTCTACGCTCTCGTGGTGCAGACTATGATCCCCGTGATCCTAATGCACATTCCTGTCAGTATCATTTACACTTTTGCATTTCTGGGACAAGGAATGGGGACTCTTTGCGGGTTCGCTTCGATTACCATCAGCATGTATCCTGCTCTTGATCCACTACCCACTATCTTTATAATCAAGAGCTACCGAGACGCTGTATTAGGTTGGATGAATCTAGAGAATAACATTTGAAGTGATACATTTACAGGCTGCATCCCATGTGTCTCCATTATCAAGCAAGCCCAAAGCCAAACAACTTCTCGAGAGAATCAAAACGTCTAGCTACGTATTTCAAAGAGTCCTATCTGTCATGCACATACATAAATAAAGCTCCCGTCCTTTCAAAAGTACATCCCATCCCTTCTCCATTTCCTAATCCACTTGAATGTCTCTCTCCATCCCACCTGCTTCATCCTCCCTCAAGTCATCTATCTCTCTGTCCCTCTCCATCTTCCGTTTGATTGTTTGAACTCTTTGTACTCTGTGTCTTGTAGTTTCTTTTGCACTCTGCGTCTTCGTTGATAAAGTTCAAGTCAATCAGAGTCATTTTCCATCACTCCTGTGGAAATTGGACATCTCGAACAAAAAATGCTAGCGTTCAGGGGTTTGATTCGTAGGTAAGCTCTCAAACATCTACTACGTTACGATTTTGATACTTGGTCGGTTTCAGGTTGAGCACGGCTGTCCCAACCGCTTCGGAAAAATACTACTTTGAAGTAATCAAGAAGGATCATCGAGCAGAAGTTATCCAGTTTCTAAACAACAACTTCAGAGTGGAAGAACCATTGAGTAAGGCCGCTGGAATGACCGAATCTGACATCCAGTCTTGTTTCGATGGTGTACTTGACCGGGTTTTGAAGAATGAGGTGTCGATTCTAGCCAGAGCTCAAAAGAACGACGAAATCGTCGGATGCATGCTGAATTCAGTGTGGAGAAGAGGAGACGCGAAGAAGAATGAAAAGGCGAAAGAGGACTTTGAGTTTGGTGGAGACCGGAAGGGAGTCGTCACGATTGGAGAGATTCTCAACGAACTGCACGAGTCGTTCTGGAAATTGAGGCCAGAAGAGCACGTGGTTCTGCACTTTGAGATCTCGTCAGTGAACAAGAATCACCAGAGACAGGGACTCGCATCAAGGTTTATGAGTTGGACGGAGAACCAGGAACTGCTAGAGGTGGGAGAGACCTCACGTCATAAAATGTTTGATGTTTCCAGACAGTCAATGCCAGTGGAATCGTTGCAGAAGCTTCTTCTCTCGCCAACCAGATACTTTTGGGAAATCGAGGATACGAGACTGTCTCGCAAATCATGCTTGACTCCCGAGTGGATTCCTCAACTGGTCAACAGATTCTTGTCTGCGAAGATGGAACGGATCGTGTTAATTTGGTGTATAAGCACTTTTTATAATGTGTAAATATGATGTTGAAGTTCTTCAAAACCAAGAGATCATGGGGCTAATTCAATCTGAAACGTCACGGCGAATCGTATTTTCTGTCTATTTTCTGTCCACTCGTCTCTGTCTCCTTCAATGTTTGTTGTATTTCGCAGGTTTTTCAATTTCCGACCAATGTTTGCCTTTCTGAAACACGAGGAACTAGAGAGAAAGTGGCTGATATAAACGAAGAGAATCATGAAAAAACGGGGTCATTCTGTGGGTGTTTTTGGTTGTTCTGACTGCTGGAAGACTGCTTCCTGTAGCTGTCAACTGCCGGTTTCCTTTCCGTCACAACCACCCTCACATTCATTCCATTATTATGATTACAAACGGAAGTGCACGTGGTCTGTGGAGACTCAGATCCGTCCATATGCCAGTGGCAGCTCTGATCCGAAGAGATCGCCCCGAAGCCCCATACACTTTTTCATTCTTCCCTTTCTCTGCGTCTCTCTGTCCCCATTCTCGCCTCGTTTTTGAATAGTTAACTATGCAGAGAACAAGATTAGAAGCAGCTCTTCTTCCCTCCAACAACTCGTCTTCTTCTTCTTTTTCACTTTCGAATAATGCACAATCTTCCCGCCGCAAGCGACAAGTACTACTTCGAAGTGCTCAAAAATGAGCAGAAAACCGAGATGCTTGAGTTCCTGTTGAACAGCTTCCGTGTGGATGAACCTTTGAACAGGGTGAGTACACTTGACACATCACATACCCATTTCCTGTCGTTCAGGCCTCAAAAATAACTTGCGAAGAGATTGAAAAGTGTCTGAACGGAGCACTGGACAGAGCACTCAAAACAGAGTCTTCCATTCTCGCGAGATCTCAAGGCAAGCCGGAACAAGAAGAGATGTTTTGAATGTGTTTTCCTCTTTTTGCAGAGAACCACCAAATCGTCGGATGCATGTTGAGTTCCGTGTGGCGACGAGACGAGTCGTTGAGCACTCCGGAAAACGAAGACAAGGATTTTGAGTTCGCGACGGTGAGGAAGGAAGTTGCCGTTGTCGGGGAGATACTGAATGAATTGCACGAAAGCTTCTGGAGTCTGAGACCGGATCAAGATGTCGTTCTGCACTTGTGAGTTTTGAATACTTGAACTGTGGTGTTTAGGAAGAGTACTTCACTTCTATTTTAGGCGTGTAGAATTGAGTGAGCTCATTATTCTCAATGAGTATGTGTCATAGTTTTACATAAACAGGCAAACTTATTTCCAGTGAGATTTCATCGGTGAGTGTGCATCACAGAAGACAGGGACTTGCTTCGAAGTTTATGAACTGGACGGAAAGACCAGAGCTTTTGGAGAGTCTCGGAGCCACTGGAATTGCCACTGAAGCGTCTTCTCTTGCAAATCAAGTTCTCTTAGCCAAAAGAGGATATGAAGTAGGTCAACAACTATGTTATTTATGGGAATAACATGATTCTAGACTCTCGCCACTACTCTCTTGGATACAAAAGTGGATCCAACCACCGGAAAGCCAGTTTTGGAGTGTGATGATGGAACAGACAGGGTCAGTCTCATGTACAAGCAGTTCTAACTTTATGTTATCCCCTCTGAATATCCTTTCAACTCGGTGCTGAAACAAATAAAGAATACAAATGACTTTGTGAAGAAGAAGCAGTTCATTTACATACAAACAAGACAGAGTGACAAGTGGAATAACCCGTCGAGAAGAAAGAGATGTTTGGAATTACCCGTTTTGATAAAAAGGAGAAGAAGACTACTTTCTCTTCAAATGGAAAAGTTGTCTGGGAGTGGTGGAACAGGCAGGAAAGCGTAGCGGAGGAAGAGGACCAGCACGAGAACATTGAACATTTCGAAGAGAAACAGGAAGAAGAAATCGACACGTGCGAAGATCTTGTTCCATTCCACTTCCACCTGAAATTTGAATAGTAAGAACAGCATTATTTCAACTTCCTTACCCTATGCTGCCACTTCTGTTTCTCAATCCTCTCCCGATACGTTCTTTGTGCTCTTGCCACTTCAATGAGTTGATTGTAAATTGAGATGAGGTCCGGGAAACGGGGTCTGGAAACATGAACCGATTGTTTTGATTTGTTGTTTATGTTTTCCAGACTCACGTGATGCTCGTGGGTTTTTCTGTCATTGTAGTCGACACGCCGTTATTCTGTTTCACCACTCTGCACACATTCAGAAACAACAAACGGTAGTAGTGTGGTGGTGGCATTTTAGAGGTTTGGATGCAGCTGCGAGACATTGAGAGCATTGCCATCGAGACGGCGACTCCGATGGCACACAGAAGGATGACGAGCATGATGTAGTAGCCGAGAAGGGGAATCGCGTCACTTTTGGGCATGGCTCCAGCTACGATGTCAAGCAAGACAGTCATGGCCAACAGGGAACCGAGTCCAAGAGACACTTTCTCGTTTCTAGGTCCGTCATTTGATCCGGGTGAGAAAATACCGAGGATTGAAAGAGCTGAGATTAGGAATGTTGGGACGACGATGACAGTGATGTAGTAGGTGGGACGACGGTTGAGATGAAGGATGTAGTGTACTTCTGCACGGTATTCACCCTCTTCCATGAACTTCATCTGGCGAACAGTCACATTCATCACCTGCCACTCAGCATTTCCCTGTAAAGCAATGGGTTAAGAATGAGTTTTCAGTCCCCAATTCCCCAAGTTCTCCATTCTCCGTCTCACCCATTACTAGCCCTCCAATGACGTACGTCTCAAGAACTTCTCACTCTTCAGAATTTTAAGTCCCCACTCGTTAGCTTTGCCCGTTTTTTGAAGCCTTCTCGCACTCACCGAGAAATAAGAGTCGACGGGTGGTTGCGTCGCATTCACGTCCATCTCTTCCACGGAAAGCAAAGGACTCGCCAACGCAATCGCACAGAATTGCGTGTCGAATGGGAACAAGTCAATGTTGATCCGACAGAGAGTGGAGACAAACTGAGGACTGTTCACTTTGACGTGTCCGGTGTGTTGAACCCGAACATCGTACTTGTCATCTGTTAGCATGTCTTTTGTATCCATACTGAAATCAGAGATGGGAATTGAAAGCTACACTGTCTGTGCGAACCTGTTATAAATGAACAACTTCGGAACCCAAACTAGACTCCTCGGCATAACAACTTGCGTAATTCCTTTATGATTCGCTGGATCCCATGCTAACTTCGGATCCTTCCACTTCTGTACATGAGAGATCACGAAAGAAGCGACTTGTTGGTTTTCTCTCTGTAATAAGAAGAATGCAGCATCATCCAACACCTTCCCATACCACTTCTGTAAGAATGCCCAACACAATAGTCATGTGCACGATGACTGGTCGGTTTGTTTCTGCGAACGGACGCACTCTTTTGTCGTATCGTCGCTGTATTGTGTCGATTAGATGTGTTGGCTCTGCTGGAAAAGGGGAACATTGAGGAATTCAGAAAACAATCTGATTCCGCTTACATCTTGTCCAGTTATCGTCGTACTGATTTGATTGAAGGAGGCGACTGGATCTGATGTGACCGACTTTCATCGATATGAGCACTGATATTAGTTGAAGGAAATACATTCTGAAAGTTTGGAAGTTACGGGAAGGAAGGATAGAACAGAACAGAACACACGATGTGTGCTGATTCTCCGATGTTACGAAGTTGGAAAAAGCAGAAATAACGAACAATAATTGACGAGATAACTGATCAGTTATAGAAGCGAACGGATATTCGAATTTCCCTCTTTCAAAATCTAAAAATCTTGAACTGGTCAACTATGACATGGAAATAGTCAATGTCTCGGCGTCTCGTTCCACTACTTTCTCCGGAAGAATCTCTGACAAAACGAGCAGTTATAACAAGATTTCGACGGCGTGGTTTTTTCGAAAAGTGTTCTGACTCTACTGAGTCACGGACCACAGCAAAAACGACTGCTCCAGTGACGAAAGCGTCTCAGTTTTGCAAAGAGACGCTCAAAAATAGAAAAAGGAAGACACAGTCCATGATTCGGCCATTGTTCGAGGATGTTTGAGGTTGGGATGTTTGGTGGAAAGCAAGTGGGGAAATGGGTGAGTGTGGCGTTGGGTTGCATCTGGGAACGGATTGGGAAAGAAGAGACAAATGGGACTGCTGTCTGGTTTCTTCCGGGGTTTAGGAGGATGTGGTAAGGTGGGAACGGGATACCCATGGACTGAAGAACTTTGAACGTTCGGGTGAGGATACAAGTGCAAGAGCAACTCGAGATAAAGGTGATGTTTCGGGGTAGGTGATCAACGGAAATGATGAAGATGAGTCAACATGAGTCATGTCTATAAAATGGAGCAAAGTTTGCAATAAGTTGTCTAAATTTTAGCGGAAGTCTTTCGAAAGTCTCTTTCAAAATTTCTCTGTCGTTCAAAAAGTTCAGAACACCAATGACAACACAGACGGAAATCGCACATAAACATGAATTTTTGGTTCTGGTAATTGGTATCTTCAATAGGAAATGCAGATAATAGAGAGACGTTTGTCTATAATTAGTTGTCAAACAGACGTCAGCATCAGAACGAAGTTATACGGATTGGAAACTGATAGCAGAACGGATCCGAAGCAGTAAGTGGGGCCATTCAGAAAGGACATTGAAACGAAAGAAAAAGAAGAAGAATCAAAAAAAGAGAATGTAAACAAAAAATCGAATGGAATGGCGCACATTCCTTGCTTTTCGTCTCCAACTCATAAAATACATTTTCGGGGTCAAAGTTTTGACCGGAAGCCGCGGGGACTAATACGAATACACCCTCACAAAAGGAGGGAGTTCCCAGTCTGGAGGGAGGGTCCGACTCGGAGATCGCAGCAGTTTGTGAGAAGTGTATCGGAAAGTCGAGACGATGGATTGAGGAAAGTGTAACATTTCTGGAAAAAGCGAAAAAAGTCAGAGAGAAACGGATGGTGTCGAGTTACGGACAGATGCAATCAGATGCACTGAGACGAACACCGACAATACTTGAGAGGGGAGAAGTTTGCAGACAGAAGACACAACAGTCTCGAGAAGTTTCTTTCGTTTCTGACGGAGCCACATGGAAAGTGGCTCTCAGAGATAATCCCAGAAGAAGGCGGCACGTGTAGAAGTCTTTCAGAGAGAGGACTTCCCGGTTTAGAAAGGACTTTTTGGGTGGGAAGAAACATGGGAAACGGGGATTGTTTATACTTTGACCTTTCGAAGTCCATCGAGCTTAGTTAAAGAGAGTGGGAGGGTGTGAAAATATAATTTGAAGACATTCAAAAACTGTCTGGTTTTCACTCTAACGAGACAGGATGGTCACGTGCTCCTTTTGGAAGTTAGCAAATTACTCCAGACCATGCATAGCTAATTTTCCAGACAACAAGATCACCTCCTGGTCTTTTCCAACTGTTTTCGAACATTCAAAGAAGTCAAAAAGCAAAAGAAACTCTGCAAAAATCAGGAAAGTGGATAACTAGAGGGAAGAGAAGAAGTAAAGATCAAGACTCCCAACTGAACCACTTCTCGAAATTAGACTCCCTCCCCAATTTCAACTTGAGTGGAGAATCGAAAGAAAACACGTGAGTTGTTTGATTGGAAAGGATAGAGATCAAAACACGGAGAGTTTCATCGGAATGATCGTTCGTGGAGGTTCATTGGAAATGCGGCCTGATTGCTGCCATTGAAAGAACTCGGCGCGGATGACGGGTCCTACCGAATTCTCGAGTACCTTTCTCCTTTTCGTCGCGCCCACTATTTCTTCGTTTTCCCGTTGACTAATCCTGGAATTTTGTGGAGGAGGAATGAGAAGGAGAAGAAGAAGAAGCACTTGAGGAATCAGGAAAGGCTCGGTGATAAATCGGAGGGGTTACTTGTTAACTCGGTTCTCGTGACAAAAAGACAATGAATGGGTGGGAGAAGTACGAATGGTGGTAGAGGAAGGTGAAGTGTCGAGTAATGAGGTCCCGTGTTGAATGGAACGAACGGCTGAAAAGTGATGAATGGATGGAGGGAAAGGGTGAATGACGTGGCAGGAGCACAATGGACAATTGAACACTCGTACCTTCTCCTTTTCTTGCAGCTTCCGGTTCATGAAAAGGTTTTGGTTGCAGAAAGAAACTGATTGAATGGGGGATATGATTGGTGTAAAGTTACGAATGAAGGATTGGTTTCTTATACGAACAACTTTACTTTTCTAATCAAAAAAAAGCTGATCTTCTGACTCTCAGACCCAGACATTTCCCTTTTGATTGAAACATGCTCTATTATTTCTGGGTTATTTCCTAATTTTCCACTTGACCGACAGGAGCAGTCTGAACTATGGAATGACGTGGTGGAATGGGTACAAATGGTTCGCGAACAATCTTTCAATCCAGCTTCAGGACCAATCATCAGAGAAAATCGAATTAGAATTAGAGACAGAGAAGACCACAGAATCGGGGTGCCGAGATGACTGAAAATGGGCTAATATGGTGAAGAGGGGAACGAAATGAGAACAGAGAGAAAGAGGTCCGTGTCTTGTCTGTGGGCTGCACAAATATACAGATGCTCGAAGACCAGACGAGATGTTTGTTATTAAAATGATATCTATCGGGAAGCAGAGCAGACGACCCGAATTTCGGAGAGGAATAGGTGTCCGAGGACACATTCGGACCTCGTAAATAATGGGATGATATGGGCGTGTGTGCCAATTTGTTGTTTTTTTCGTTCGTTCGTTTGTGCTGAAACCAATTGCACCTTTAGCTTGTTTTTCGGGGTAAATGGGGTCGAATAATGCAATCAGTGGGATGGACTGGGTTGATATGTATTCAGGGAATGATTTGGAAGTGGATCAAAACAGGGAAATGACGAATTTCGGGTTGAGGATCAAGAAAGATCTCTCCTAGTTTCTTCCGCTTTCACAGACTAAGTTTCAAGCAAAAACTGAATCTAACGAATGAAAACAAGCTAATTATGAGTTTAGAACCACAAAAATCCACTGTAATTGCCCAATTTTGTAATAAACTTCACTAGAACCAAGCCCCGCATAACTCGACAACCCGACTACGGTAAGTATTGAAAATTGACGAATTCACTTGGGAACGAGCCCATTTGCATTTGCGATTCGGCCTAAGCCCCTCAGTTTCCCGGGGCTCACTTTCAAACTCGTCAAAACGTTTTTCGAATTCCGGAATTCGGAAGTTCTCGGAGAACTGAGCAGTGTGGCACAAAGACAAATATAGTCTGCAGGCTGGAAATTAGTTTTTTGCTCCTCCCCCCGTCTTACAGAGCCGTTCTGGGGGAGTGGAAGAGGAGAAATTTATCTGCCGCTCAAGTGTCCCGACGGTGAGAACTTCCTGTTCGGAAGTTTTGTTTTGGTGACGAGCAACGAGGAGAAACGACGAATTGAATAAGTGGAACGACGACGTCTTCGAGAAGAAGAAGAAGAGGAAAACACGAGAAAAGGTGGAAGACAATGGGAATCCGCAGGAGAAGAAGGCTTCGGGTGATTTCCAGAACGACTAAAAGCCCGGAGAAGAGAAGGAAAGGAGAGTGGAGTCTCTGCTCAATCCATTCTTTCCGATCCGTCACTCCGCCGGCCCGCAACATTCCAAATGACGATTCGAGGGCGCCGAAGCGGAAGGATTCATCTTCAACTGTCCGAGACTCAGATTTCGAATCAACACATGGATCACTCGTCAGTTTACTGAATCCTGCTTCTTGCACTTGTTCTTCTTCTCTAAAATCAGTTCTGAAGAGCTCTTCTGCGAGTAAAAAGTAAAGAATAAAACACCAGAGATCTCTAATTATTGAGCACTTTCTGAAGAGAGAGAGCACCTCTTCAGAATCACTCATTTCGGGTAGTGTAGTGCGTGGCACTAGAGAAATGTGTCAGGTCAAAACAAAACACGTAGATATCTGAATACGTACGCTGGAAATGAAATCGGGAGCCACCTCGGCGAATTTGCATACAAAATGCGTGTGCATTTTTGTGGTGCCGGTGCCTGCCTGAAAGGAGCCAAAAACGAGGGCGAACCTCTGCTTGAAGGCCCCCATAAAACGAGCGCCTCTTTTCTTGAAGAAGGTTGACGGGCCCTCGACTCGAAACCAATTCCATGGCCTTTTATTACTCGTTCTGCCACACTAAAACTCACTAAACAAAAGAAAAACAGCAAAAACCGCGCCTAGAATCTAGGTAAAAACATGTTCGGAAACAGGGGATAGGAGACTAAAGATCTACGGGGGACAAGGGAAACAGTGCATAAGCTCTACCGAATAAATCGTTACGAAGGCATCGGGTCATGAGAAAAAGAAAAAGAGAAGGGACGGGGGAGAAGAGAATTATGGTCAAATTGAGAAGAGAGTTCATATTCTATCGGACGGAAGATAACGAACAAAAAGGCGGTGGTGGAGGTGCAGAAATGCTTATGCAATGTTGAGGCTCTTCTTGACCGCTTTCACGACGTGCTCCGCAGTTGGAAGGGCGGCTTGCTCGAGGGTGTGTGCGTACGGCATCGGGATGTCTACTCCGGTCACTCTGCAACTCTCAATGTTTTCAGCTGTCGTTTGACATTATTTGTAATTCTATTATTCTATTCTGGTATGACCTTTCTGTCTGGAAATCTGTTATGTTCGCATACCTGAGAAGTGGGGCATCGAGCTGATCGAACACGTCGCTCTCCATGACCTGGGCGGCGATTTCGGCTCCGATTCCGGCGAATGGCCATCCAGTCTCTACGGAAACGAGGTGATGCGTCTTGAAAACGGACTGGCGGATCGATTCGAAGTCGAATGGACGAAGGGAACGGAGGTTGATCACTTCGGCGCTGACTCCGATGGCTTCGAGTTGCTTGGCGGCGTCAAGGGCGAATTCGACTCCTCGGGAGTACGAGACAATCGTCACGTGGTCTCCGGCTCTCTCGATCTTGGCCTTTCCGATTGGGAGCACAAAGTCGTCGGACAGAACTTCGTCGCTGACTGGGAAGGATTGTCCGTAGAGGATTTCGTTCTCGAGGAAGACAACTGAAAATAGCAAATGATCTTGAGAACTGCGGGGGAGAGAAGAGAAACATGTGGCCGGATATTGGGTTATGCATGCAAAGACTGGGAACTTCGGAAAAGGACTTTTTGGAGACAGAAAGAGTGAAGAGCGCTCTTTTTTGAATTTTTGAACTGTTACATCCAATTTTTTCAGAATTTTCAATTCGCTCTATATTTCCGGAAGTTTTTCATCCATAATCCGGTCCTTTTTTATACTTTTTCAGTTTCCGTAGATAATCCTTACCCGGGTTGTCATCTCTGATAGCTGCCTTGAGCAGTCCCTTGGCATCTTCAGCACTGTATGGAGTGAGAACCTTCAGTCCTGGGCAGTGAGCGTACCAGGCGGAGAAGTCCTGTGAATGCTGAGCGGCGACTCCAGCAGCGGCTCCGTTCGGTCCACGGAACACAATTGGCACTGGAACCTGCAAATTAGGGAGACTATTGCGGTGGTACATCAGACATCAAGTTTTTCGCTGAGGTCGCGTTCCTTATCACAACGTTGACCATGGCGTGATGCGATTCATGTGATAATCATGCTAGTTTTGCTTCGTTGGAAATCGGAAATTCGGAGAAAACATACTCGTCCTGCAGACATGTAGTAGGTCTTAGCGGCAGAGTTGATGATTTGATCGATGGCTTGCATGGAGAAGTTGAAAGTCATGAACTCGCAAATTGGGCGAAGTCCAGCAAATGCAGCTCCGACAGCGATTCCTGGAATGAAACTTAGTTGAATGCAGTATTTAGATAAAATGCAGTCAGTTTCGGGACCAACACAACTGATAGAGACGAACCAGCGAATCCCATTTCAGTGATTGGAGTGTCGATGATCCTCTTGTCTCCGTGCTTCTTCCAGAGTCCCTTGGAAACTTTGTAAGCTCCGTCGTACTGAGCGACCTCTTCTCCGAGCAGGAAAACACGGTCGTCGCGCTTGATCTCCTCATCCATAGCTTGATTCAGAGCGTCACGGACTGTCATGGCTGCAAGTCTCAGGTTATAGAGGATTTTTTGTTTTAAAATACTCACTGGATGCCATTCTGGAGGAGTTGCCAGCAAGGCGAGCGACAAACAAGTTTCCACACTTTCTCAAAGCCATTTTGACCGGATATTACCTGAAAATTGAAAAAATTTGTCATTGAACTTTGGATAAAAAGGGGGTTTCAGAGAGGGGCGGTGTGGAAACGATAAAAAGGATAAATAGGAGTTTTCTAAACACATTCAGTGTCAAAAATCAATTGACCTTTACCAAAGAAGCAAACAAAAGGAAAAGTTGAGACGCGGGCGCTTCGGAGCTTGCCTCTCCAAAATGTGTGTGCGTTGCCGTCGCGGTGTTTGCACACTTTGCATCAAAGTGACGACGCAGACCGTAGTTGGAGCTGTTATTGGCAGTAACCATGGGAACGACGGAGCAGGAGGGAGAGTGGAGCAAGGGAAGGGAATATTGAACAATTCTAAGTTAGCCTACTACTAAGTATGTCGTACCGCGAATTGAGAAGTAAGTGTTTCAGGAGTGTTTGTGTAGTATAATTGATCAGATCTCTGCGAAATGACTCGCACTCTTCGGTATCCTCGGTTGATGTCCATCGAGAACTTCCGAACTCCAAACTTCCAATTAGTGGCTGAATTGCTGGAGTGGATTGTTAAAAAGTATGCCTAAACATTCCATAGATATCATGTAGGAACGGGAGTTCAGATTCGAGCCAGAAGCAACTTTAGATGCTCAAATGATATCAACAGAAGCGGATCGGGTGGCATTCATCAAGAATGGTGTTCTTCTGATGCTCCAGAACTCTAGAATTAAGATGAATCCCAAGAAGTTGTACCAGGTGCAATTCTCTTTCTGTCAGCGTGAATGATCTCTTATTCAGGCTGACGGACATGCCGTTCAAGAGCTTCTTCCTGCTCTCAAGATTCTTTATGACGCGAGAGCAGACGATCAAAGCTTGGATATGGGTCTGAAGTGGAATCAAGTGAAGAATAAATTGACTACGAAGGTCTGGTCTCTTTCAGAAGGTCTGGCCTCTTTCAGGTTTCACTGTTTCTTTCAGATGCAAGAAGTAAGAATCACTCGCCAACTCTCCAATCAACTCCCCGAGACCGGTGCTTTGCTCAGCGAGTTGCTTTCCAAACAAGAATTCATATCGCAACAACACGAAAGAGCCGCGTCACGGGCTATTCCATTGGGAGAAGCCGAGAAGACGTTAAACGCAGCGATTCAGGCTATAGGTCAAGAGGCGGAACAGTTATCAAACAAGCTGAACAACGTGGCAAGTGACGAAGCGGAGTTGGATGAGAAGATTGAACGGAAGAAGAGGGAATACGAACAGATGCAGAAGAGATATGCAAAGTTACAGGTGAGTTGAGGGAAATGGGGCTACGAGAACACGATGATTTCAGTCATTCCGCCCTCAATACATGGATGAGTACGAGAGATACGAGGAACGTCTCAAGAAACTTTATGAAGTGTACGTGCTAAACTTCCGGAATCTTTCTTATCTGCGGAAGGTGCATGATGATTTGGCAAGATCTGAGAGACAAAGGCAGGAAGAACTGGAGAAGGCGATGAGATTGGCAGTGGAGAAGATGCGGTTGGAGCAGGAGAAGAAGAATGAGTAGGAATGACTCTGGTTGAATTTGAAGGAACATTCTTATTTTCAGTGTCGGCTTGCACGACGAGGAAAGCGATGCGCCTTTGGTTGACAGGAGACAATGTAAGCAAACGATTATCTCTTTCATGTTTCATTTCTTTGAATTTCAGCGGTGCGAAAGGTGTTCGGTAGCATGATGGGTGGTAATGATGATTCTGATGAGGACGAAGATGAAGAAGACGATGAGATCATTAGAATGGAAGACGTGAAGAAGAAGCCGACGGAGGATGAAGATGGAGACAATGACTACATGATTGGGGTAGGTGATTTGGAAGATCTTATGTTAGATAGAAGTTTCAGCTAAACGCCGTCACCGCTTCTGAAGACACGAAGAGCGATCTGAGTAGTGGGGATGAATTCTGATTTTCAAGAAGAAGATGCCAAAAACTTCAATTTTTATATAATCTTAACAATTTCAAACACATATTCACATAAATGCTTCATGTTACACGTATGAATGACTGGTGGATCTTCTTCCTGAGCAGCGTGTTGTCTTCCTGAAACATAGACTTCACTCGATAACTCTGAACCTTGGAAACTTACGATCTAGACCTGTCAAAGTCATTTTTCAAACAGTACATGTAGATGGGGACAGTAGGGAATTGGAGGAGATAGATTATGTAGACTATTGCATCTGCCTGTAATGACACTATCCTGTCTCGAAAACGCCTTGGGTTACTTACCCGGATGAATTGTCTTCGTATAGACAAGTCAGTGCTCTCTCGGAAGTGATAGAACTCATCAATAAGTTGAAGAGAATAGTTGGGCAGATTCAAGAGAAGAGTCACTGTGGCGAGTAGCAGACACCGACGAATCGCCTCGTTTCGTCGACGCATATCAAACTGGAATTGGGTTTCAGCCCATGTCTCCTGTGACGTCCTGGAACTCACCATTATCTTCGACTTGTGAACAATCTTCAATGGACTCTTCTCATCAGCATCATGCTCGTGATGAATGATTTCATCGGAAGATATCAAAGTGAACGCGTTTTGTGATGCACACGGGTTCCGCATTATCAAAACGGAGAAATCCGCGATAACGGTAAGAACAAAAGGAAGGAAGAAGGTCATGAAGCATTCGAAGAATATCAGATACTTCAGAGTAGTCTGTCCAAATATTCGAGGATCTTCTGCGCAATAAGTACCCGAGGAAGCATCGGATCCGACACTGAGTTCTGTTATGAGGATTGGTGTCCAGAGTTGAGAGATTATGGAGAATGCACAGAGTCTGGAATGTTGTTGGATGATTCAAAGGATAACGGTCATCTTTTTTCGGTTTGGCTTAGTTTCATCAAGTATAGATTTTTTAACATTAGGTTCATCTTCCCACGAGACCACATTCATTGTCTCATCTATCCCGTACACCTCTTTCTCTCTAGCCAGTGTATAGATTTTCTAACATTTCCAGTCTCCCCTGGGGCCATATTTATTGCCTACACCTTATAATGGATACAGAGTCGAGAGGGGAGAGGTATAGAGAGGGCCCTTTTAGTGTCTAGAAATATTAGAAAATCTTTACATTGGTAAGAGAGGTAGGGAGGGTCTCCCCTCTCTCTGTTTACAATGAAGAAAGTATCTTACGCTCCAATAGTCTCCTTGCTCCTGTCATTGGATCTATGAGCCCGTAAAGGGAAGAACACGTGTAGGAATCTCTGAAAGTCTTGTCTTATCCCACTTGCTTTTTTACTTCTGCTCACCTGTACATACATTGCAACCCATGCCCAATGAACGAAAAACGAGGAGGTGTTCACGAGGAATGCACTCAATTTACACACGACCACCCCCGGAAGAAACCCTGAAATCGACGTGTTTTTGGAGGAGCCTGTTTTGCAAAAAGAAGAGGAACACTTCCTGGAATACGTACCCGCAAAAATTAGCACATTTCTGTCCGAGATCACATTGGTGAAGATGGTGGCTAGGAGGACAAAGTTGCCGACGAGAATGGAACACAGGAAGCAGTAGTAGTTGGACTTGGAGTACTTGCGGAGGATTATGAACATGAAGATTAGAGCAGGGAGAGTGACAACTGATACACAGATCACCGTGTAGTACAGTAACTGAGAACTGGCTGCCCAGTCTCTGAGAAGTGCCTCGCTCTCTTCATCGGACATTTTGACCTGCAAATGAAGGAAATAAAGGAATGTCTGATGAGAGGGAAAGATTGTTTTCGCATGAGATGAATGCACTGAGAGAGCTCGAAATAGGGCATCATAACATGCGGGAGAAAGAAATGTCCGTGAACAAATAGAGGAGACATCTGAAATTCACGGGGCGGAGCAATGAGCATTTGGGATGGATTCGAAGATGACTGGATCGGAATGCGAGTTGTACTCGAAGATTACGCGATAAGAGATTAGTTTGTATTTTAGAATCGGAATTCAATGGATGTCCTGCCGATTGTTTTGTTAGTCACGGGTAGTTCTCGAAATAGTTTTTGAAAGATCAGAAGACGTTTGGAGGGATTTAGAGGTATATCAGGTCACAGAGATCATAGAGACTGCACAGCTTCAGGCAATGTTGTCATGCAACTTATCAAGTTGGAATTCAACTATTCAGAAGATTCAAACACCAGAAAACTTTCTGAATGACAAATTCTTGACAGGAAGAGAAGGTGTACATGTTTTTCTGGAATCTAGTGAGATTCTGGAGCTTCTAATCAGCAAAAGAACGAAGCTGCAGAATAGAAAACACACGTGAGAAGAAGAAGAACATTGGGGGAGGGACTGTAGACTAGAAGCTCGTTGCAACTATAACATCAACGTGATTAGCATACTCGGTACGTGAGCGACATCAATCATTAGATGTGGATACATCTCTGATGCAAGTGTTTCATGGCCAATGACGTGTTAGATGAACCACAAATACCACCGTTGGCACATCCACTGCATAACTTATCCGAGACCACCGCGAGTCCCGGAATGTCCCGGAAAAGACAACAAACAGCTGGAAGAAGGCGTTCGGGTAGGCTTCTAACGAATTCAGTGAATACTGAGGGATGACGTGGCAACAATGCTCCATTGTCTCACGTTTCTTGGCTCCGAAGGGGAGAAAAAACACACACGTCGCCTCGTATTTTCGGAACAAAAAAACGAGGCAGAAATGAGCTGTCGGGTTGGGTTGGCTGGCTGGCCGCTCCTTCAATATTCGGAAAATAAAAAGTAATCATTACAATTTCTCTTGCTCCACGAGCAACGATCAAGTGGATGGAGCAATGAGGAAAGAATTGAGGAGGAGCTGGGAAGGGAATGGATGCTCATGAAATATTCAGAAGGAACTGCCAACGGGCCAGGTTCGAAAGGTGAGTGAGTTGGTCGAAAAGTTGGGGAAACCGGAAGGTGGTGGACAGACGAATAATGACCCGGACGGACAGAAATAGGAAGTAATAGTTGAGGGTGAAAGGGTGCCCGGGTGACGTGAGGAGCAGCCAATTATAGGGGAGACAGAACCAAGGAGTTTGTTGTTGATGAGATGAGCAAGAGCAGAAGCAACGAGACCAGCGGTTCAGAAATCTTGATGCTACATGTAGCAGTCTTAATGGGGTCTTCGGGCTCGTCGAGCATCTTTATTATGAATAGCCAATGAGCAAGTGTCATTTGGGAATGTTGGGATGACGTGGCAACGTGGGTGGGAAGGGATCCGTCGGACTGGTGGTAAGCCATTTTTAGAGTTCTTGGTATGAACTCTGTGAACTGATCAAGAAAAGAGGAATTAGGGAACTTGAAGAGTTAATTGAATGGAAAGAAAGAAAAGAAGCACACGATGGGTGGAATTAGGAGTGATGGTGGACTCTGCAACGAGACCGGACATCGAAACGAGGACGTGCCGAATGATAGAAATCAGAGAGATCGCTACGAATTCTACGACTACGCGGCTTAGCAGACTGATATTTTGATTCAAGGATTGTATTTTTAACAAGAAAATTCGTCATGGAAATAAAAGATTACCTATCAGTCGCTCGGACTACTTTTGACGACTTTGGCCAAATGAAAGTTATAACATCAGATAGGTCCACAAGTGACCTGACCACTGGCAAGTCTAGTCATGATTTAGAACCCATACAAATCAGAGAAAACTTGAGCTCACAACACAGAACATGAATTCCTAGAATAGTTAGGAGACCTTCCTCCCCACTAAATATAGTTATTTCTCTTTTCTATTTACAACTCTGCAGTTCAGTTGGTATTCTATTTCAGAGAATGTCGGACACCAAACTCGCAGGTCAAAAAACAATTGGCTCATCCAGTTTTTATGGGAATGAGTAGCCCGATGACTGTGCATCCGAGATCTCGGCCCGGCTGCATAATAACGCAGTCGTCCAATATCTTCAGAAGTTGTACCCTATTCAAATATTGGCTGCCAGCACGAATAGCACCACCCAGCCCCAATTTCGAATATTTTATGACAAAGATCGCGGTTTCTACTTCCGGTCTGGATCTTGAAATGCTCGAGGCTTTCGGTATGTTTACCTTCTTTGCTCAGCTCATGAATGTTGCCCCGACAGGTCAGCGGACCTTTGTGTCTGTGTTTTGAGCTGACTTGACTTGTCTTGATGAAAGGGATGTAAATAGTTAAGGGACTTGACAAGGTCGACTGCAAAGTCCCGAGTCCCGAAGATTGTTATTCATTCGTTCACACTTCTTTATCCCCGCCCCCATCATCTTCTGAATCCCACGAACCCCCTCCTCCTACTTCATTTGCTCACCGCTTTCAGATTCTTATTATGACTGAAAAAGAGTTGACAAAGGGGAGGATAGATACGAAAATGCGGTTATGAGGCAAGACGCAAAAAGCAAAAAAAGAAACGAAAAGTATGGGAGAAGAAACGGAAACGTGAGCCCCCTCGGGACACTTTGGGATGTCTAATTAGACAGGTTTTACACGTTTTACTCAAAGTTTTGAGGTCCGCACACTATGTAGAGCTCATCCTCGAATTGCAGAATGTTTTGAACAAGTTTATATCATAACAAGCCTGGCTTGCGCCGCCATTCATCAAGCACTTCTAAAGTTTCATCAACAAACAGACAGCCACACAAATATTATTTTTTCTCTCTCCTTATTTATAAAACGCTTCTGGTCTTGAAGAACGGGTCGATTTGAAGTTATCGAGTCAACTTCCGCCTAGAAGAAACCGGAGTATTTCTTATTTTATCAGTTGTGCTTCTTAGCCCGTTTTCTCATTGAAGGAAAAAAACGGTTGATCCCTTTCGCCACGAAGAGGCGAAGCACGTGAAAGGGGATGGTTTTGTTTTACGTCCAACCACGGACGGGAGAGATCTGCTAACAGTGGAACACAGAACCTCGGGGAATTTCGTTTGAGATCTGCTAACAGTGGAACAC